>JAAAYG020018022.1:0-11765 GCA_009936455.2 Tomocerus minor
ATAATAGAGAAATCTAGAAGTCGTTAGAAAACCTTATGGGAATTTAACATGGATCTTTCATCTGCACGCTGCCTATAAGCATAATCCTTCAGGTTTCGGATTTCAGGTGAAATGAAATCCTACACTTTTAAACCCACAATATAATTCTCTGCGGGACTCTTATATGTAATATGATATTTAATCCTATATTTTGAATACTACACTATTAGTTGCTAGTCTTAAGCCATCATTTAACTAATTAATCTATTGTTATTGTGCCTATATTATTGTGGCAAGCAATAAAATGAAAGGTCAGTCAACAAATAAAGCCTTCCTTCCTCATGTACCAAGTTCATATATAATACAGTGCACAAGAGTCAATGAATGCAATCAAACTGCATTATTACAGTAATTCTAGCTATTTTATAATTATTTATATCATATAAATATGTAAAGGCAATAAGAGTTTTGTTAAATGCCAAATGCAGCAATTGTATTTTAGTATTTGGAAAACCCTTGTTAGGAAACTTGAGATCTCTCGTACAAAATTGTATTCAAAATAAATACTTTACTTTGTACTTCAAATTAAATTAGGAGGAACAAAAACAAAAATCTATCACAGCCAGAATACGTCAACCAAAGTCACTTCATAAGCTACGGAAAAAATAATATATTTGTAATATCATTGGATGCCATTTTCTTGGTGAACTCACCAATCAGTTCAATCGACTCCAGAATAGTCCAGAATCAGAAATTCCGATCTGTTTGATAAAACGAACTGGCTCTTTATGTCATAGACACTGAAATTCATTACCAACCACATGCCACATTAGGAAAACGTTAAGGATATTAAAATGAGACTGCAACATGAAAAAAATTCTTAATTTTTTTGACATACCTAATCTATGGCTAGCCTAAAGTTTTTGACGTAGAAAGGCAATATTGATAGATTTGAAAAGCACGAATGTTCCTTCAGAGAAGTCCAATATATAATTGGTAATTTTCGTCAGTGTTTCTGAGTTATAACTGTTTTTTTCATAAATTTTACTACATCTCCGAATCAGAGAATAAAGTTACAAATAATTAATTGGAATTCTCTGAAGGAACATTTGCGCTTTTTAAATCTATATCAATATTACCTTTCTACGTCAGAAACTTTAGGCCGGCCATAGATTTTGGCAAAAAAAAGACAAGGGGGATTATCATAATCAGAAAAAGGATTGCCGTCTCCATGAGATGAGCGTCCCTCTTAATGCTTTGGCTTAGGGATTTGGTTTTCATTTCAAATGTCCTACTGAAATCATACAACTGCACTAAAATCTTTTCTCGGAACTAGGTATTCGAATATATATGTGGATTGGCATTGGCAGAAATAATAATATTAGCTTTCTTTCACAGTAGGAAGTCTACGACCTTGAAGATGAGACTGCCAGAAAAAGAAGAGTAACAGGGAGCATTTACAATTATGCTTATAGGGTATGCACAATAATTGGTTTATATTATAGACCATGCTAGACAGTAAACCATTTACAGCAGTCAGCTGTACTTAACATCTTTAATGAACATAAAGTACAATGAATACCTACGCATCCAACGGTTTCCGTCAGTTTCCGGACACAATTCAGAAAGATGTAAAAAAAGACAATTGTTTTCTCTACTCTCATTTCTAAATGCCCTGTACGAATGCTTTCTCCTTCTGTAGTATGTTATGGTGTGCGACTGTTGTTGACATCTTTAATTTATCATACGTCCCAAACTGCTTATGGCTATTTATTTTATCAAAGTGGATTGATGGTTGAGTGAGATTCTTCTGCTTCAGATCATTACTTCCCTATTTTCTGGCTATTTTGGGAGAAAGTTAATCAAGCCATAATATGTTCACATGGTTGAATGACGTGCAAAAAAGCAGGTTCCCGAAAATGTTTTAGTAGTTGCACGAACCATGTTTTTTTAGCCTAGAAGATGTGACATTTTATCTAACAAGCTTTGACGAAAAGAAAACGCATTGCCCATTATATTAATGTAATGCCTAATATCATGGATAGGACTACTCTTGTTGGTTATAAATAGCTATTTTAAAGATTTTCGGCACGTCACTTTGAAATTGTTATGCATTCTGTTTCTGCTCAGAGCTGTCGTAATTCTATTCAGCTCAGGTTTTTGTTCAAGTCACAAAGTTCGGAATACAATTTCAAATTGGTTCTTAAGTTAGCATGCATAGTAAGATTAAGTGTCATACATACAATACGGCGATTTGTATTTAGCACTGCATTTAAACTTTGATCTCATTTCAGGAGAATGCCATAAAATTCCCTTCAAGACTAATAAGAATAAAGGTCCATAAAATGCAGGGAAAATTTGTGCACTTTAGGTCATAAAGGAATAAAGGACAGAAAACCTCAGAGGAGAGAATGTTCGTAGGAAATTAACACGTCGCATTTAAGAAGTTTTTGAGGTGACTTGACACATCTGACGCTCTACTTACTAAAAAGTGTTGTTCATATATTCATAACCAGTATCACTTCTTGAGTAATGTACACTTGTGCAAGAATCCCAACTTCATTAAATGTTGTAAACTCAAGAAAACTTTCAATGGGCTCATTAAAACATTTTAAAGTGAGAGTATGCACGCTTATAGCATGTACCTATGCGAGGTAAGCCGTTAACCAAGTCAACTGTGAACTGTTAATTATGCAAAATTCTCTTTTCGGGAATAAGTTATCGAGGAGAGAGTGTGCTAATACAACGGTTTACTAATAATAAGCCAGTTTCAATCAAATATGTTTGGAAATGAAGCTGATGATTCGTAATTTATCGCTTGAAGTGTTAATAAATGTAGCAGAAATTAGCTCAGCTTAAAATAACAGTAGTTATTTAGCAAGTGGCAGATGTGTACATTTCATAATTGCCAACAACCTCTACACATCTGTGGAAAAATTAATACATCTTTACTCTTTCCGTGTTACAGTCAAACTACTACACTAATAATCCAGACTGTTGCCTCTACTAACTAGTTAAAGCACATAATTCTATCTCCAAAATTAAATCCTGAAATATTTCCTTCATTATCGTCGGAACGGTAATGAGCTAATTTTCACTGTGCACTATGCCTACAAAGATTTTCAATGCCCAATTAGTGCAATAACGTGGAACGTAGCCCTTTAAATGCTAAATTCAGGGATTAACCATCACAATATCTGCAGAAATTACCGTTCTAGAAAATTACATTAAATATTATGCAATCTATGATTATGGAATTCCCTACTGAGCTGAAACTGTTGTCGCGTCGAAACGAAAATCGAAACGTATAGTTTGTATTTCACGAAAGCTTGAAGCGATGATAAAGCGTAGGTAAAAGAAAATGGAGGATGAGTTAAAGCCTGTTTGCGCTACGTACGTTATTGTAATATGAGTAAACATCATGCCCTACAAACATCATTCGTCATGAAATATATCTACGCAACAACACGCAACACTATTTCGCGGAAAGTGACACAAAGCGCTTCCTGCCAATGCCAAATCCCTCAGCCTTTACTACCACGTTACACAAACACAGAGAATTTGCTGTACAAGCAGATTTCCAATGTAAAACCACTCAGTCTTGCAGAATTTTACGACTTTGATACAACTTGTAACTCAATGCAACACAACAAGGACACAGAGATACATTCTGTATACTGAGAATCTGTGTATATGTAGAATTTTACTTATCGCTAGACAAAATGTAACAACTACCTACCTAAATGAAGGGGTAACAGTCTAAGTACCTCTGGGCAAAATGTTTTCCATGTAACTAAGATCCTAGTTTTATGATAACAATTTAGTGGTTATTTCGAATGAAAAAAAATGCAGAGTCAGTAAAAAGAAGGAATGTGTCTTGTCTGTGACTTAAAAGTTGCATTGACCTAACATTGACAATCTGAGTCAGTCTAAAAAAGAGTTGTGCAGTAGCACGTACTTTTACAATTTGATATTCTATTAGGAAGTTATTAAGTAGTAAATTAGGTGGATTTTCCTTAAGCTATAGGATTTATTTTAAGAAGTTCGAAATCCTCGTAATCTTTATGAGATTACAGAAATAGATTTATGGGATACTTTAAGAGGAAACTTTGGTTTTTAAAGCAATTGCAAAAGAGGAGCTCAGACATTACCCAACCTTGAAATATGAAAAAACATTCCGTTTGCTAATTATTATCTAGATCAAAATTGAACATTTGCATAGGAATTTATTAGGGAAATTTTAGAAAGCTCCATACGTTGAGAAAAGAAGAAAAGTCCCTAGTGTCGCATTAAGTTTCTTTGAGCTTGGATGTTTCCGCAACAAATGTTGAATTTGATGCACCGTTCTATTTCTGTAATAATAGCCAGAGCTAGTGCTTTGAGTGCAATGTAGAGTCTATAAACTTTTGCATTGTAGATTGAAAGCTTTTACACATTCAGAGTGTGCTCTTAATTCCATTAATTAGTATACCACCCTCTGTTAATTCACCCTCTATTCCTTTGCTCACTATTTACAATTATATCCGAGTTAATTCAGAGAGAATGAAAGCGGATGTTGTGAAAGGTCTTCTCGTTCTGTGTATTTACTTAGAACTGAAGAGAGGACTTTTGAGATTTAAATATAATTTGCCAAACTAATACCACTGCAACATCAATCTTCTTATATTTACTCATGCATATGCTGGCTACAACAACTAAATCCACTTGTGCTCAAAGAAGACTCCCCAACTCTTTTCTAGTGTGCATTCCATTGCTAAGCAAATAATATTTTACACTATAGAGTCATCATCTAGAGGAAAATGGCAAGAGAAGCTTGAAATCCAACTATCCGTAGCGTGAACTGTTTACTAACTCTATTATTGTACAAATAGTGGTGATCTAGAGGATGAATATTCCTTGTATGATGTACATTGACTCAACTTCACGCTTGTCTTACTACCAGTATTAGGATATCTAATAGAAACTGGTGAACTGACGGCTTTATTTTTATCTTCGGTGATGCTTTCTGCTGATGGATTTGCGGAGAGAGGAGCTGGTGAAGAAAACCAAAAAGGATTTCCTGTATAAAGTAGATTTTCTCATGAGAGACGACTAGTGAACATGCATTCATACTCTCTTTCAATGAAATCCCTTCCTATAGCTCTACAGCCACTCAATAACGTACATTGCATTTTGTCAGCATCTCAACATAAAACAGTCAATTTTGCACTTAAACACTAGAGAAAGTCTATCAAATGTAATCTGGTCCTTCCAACAACCACAATGTTCCTATTCCCTATATTTTATTACACTCTTTCGCAAACCAATTTTATACAACGGAGTAAAATGCGTTTAGGACTACGTAATGCAATCTGACGGGCACTAAAAGATATCTACTTGAACACAAGTAACAAGTTTAGTATCCAATAGATTACTAATACCTTCTCAATTTCGGTAATAAAAGTCAATCCTGTTTCTAAAGGCAAGGCAAGGTAAAAGATAATTGCAACAGCAAAAGGAACAAAACGGCACAAGAACTTTAGAGCTAAATTGTAACAGTAAGTAAAATATTATTCATATATTTGTGAGATAAAGAGATGGTTTTCTCCTATTGGAAATGTCAGAATTTTCTCGCGTGTCAATCTGTCGCACTCTATTCTGCGTAGTATTTATTTTCACACTCCAAGATCAATAGGATTGTGTTGAAGGAAATTTATTACACTATATACGAATGGCTCCTTTTAAACCAGTTTGAAACGTTTAGAAATGAGGGAGCAGTGAATTCCATATGAGATTCCTGATGTGTAGCCGTGAAAGTCAATTGAAAATGCTTTTAGCTGATGGAAAAGCGGGGAAGATTTGATGTAGAAAGTTGTCACTTACCTCATCGCACAAAGGGAGATTACTCGTTTCATCGATCTTGAGTCGTGTGAAGACGGCAATAGGTGCTGCGGTGATAATAGCAATGAACCAGACCATAGCGATGACTACCAGAGCCTGTGATTTTCTCAATCTTGGTTTCAGAGGATACAAAATGGCCACATAGCGATCCCCAGCCAGAACGACGAGAGTGTAGGCGGAAACAAAGACGCAAACGGCTTGGGCTGGTGTTACCACATAACAAAGTAACTGACCAAAAGGCCAGTATTGTAATAAAACAGGAATGTAAGAGAAAGGAACGCATAAAACAGCCATGAGAAGATCTCCGACTGCCAGGTTGAAAATTAAGTAATTAGTAACGGTCCTCATTCGAGGAGAAGAGAAAACAACATAACAAACCAAAACATTGCCAATGACAGCTGCAATGAAAACCATATTGTACAAAATGTAAATAATAATCTGGAAAGCCAAAGGGAACTGGAAAGGATCTTGGAGGATATCCAGATCATCGTAATAGGTGGCATTCGTCCCCGAGGAACAATCTGTCTCGTTGCTACCATTCCAGAAACTGCAATTTTGCACAACTTGACCCATCATGTCCACGTATACATATCCGAAGTCCGACTGAGAGACGAATTTGACATTTCCCTCCTGGTTTTCAGTTCCATTGTAGTGGTAGTCGTAGTGTAATTGTGAAACCTGAAGAGCATTCATTTTGTTCTCGCTTTCTATATTTAGAAATTCAGGTTCATTGGAATATTGACTCGGTGTGGGCTCCGTAGGCAGAGGCGACAATATCGACTCCTCAACATTTAATTCCTCTTCGTCGACTTTCTTTGAGAAAATGAATGATGAGTCCTTAGCTGCTGTAGTTTTAATAATATCCGTTGAATCACTACTACTGCTATAGCCTTTTGTAGATACAAAACTAGAACTTCTCCAGTTAAACTTCTTTCTAGTGCCGTAAAGCCCCTGAGGATAGGATGGTCTGCTGTCGTATGCGCTTCCTTCTCCAAAAAAACTCTGTATCACTTTCCCCATCACCGGTTAGCTTTTCACTGATACGGATCGTCAATACAACTTCGTTTCTATCTTCTGTCTTTGATGTTGTGTTGGTAATTCACTTTCCCTTCCTTAAAGTCACATTTGCTTCACTTGCTCAGCAACTCTTAGCGCCTTTCAGTAATGCTTAGTCCTTAAAACCAAAATGCAGCAGCGTGAGATATTCAATATGGAGCCTCTTCACACAAAAACCTTCAATAAAGAGAGATAGCTACTCCTTTTCAACTTTCTCAATTGGATCCTGTGAAAAAGAGAAATGTAAATAAATAATCAATCTTTTTTAAGACATACCACTCTACAAGGTGGATATTCATGTTTCTTTGAACTACCGACTACCACACCCACACCGTAAGACTCTTCCTACTCCACTTTTACGTTAATACACCCTATCTTCACTTCCACTTATGAATTTTGAAGAGAAAATGAAGATTCAGATAAGTGTCCCAATTCTTTTAATCATTTTCTTACAAGTGCCTTCATTTGCACACACTTTTATAAAAATCCCTTGATATTGCATAATATATGGATTTCGAGACCTACTTCCTTCTAAAGATCCTTTCGCAATGGCCTACATTTTAACTCTATGCAATATTGTAAAAGTAAATGGAAGTCAATGTGGTAGGTCAAAGAAAATATCCTACTTTACTGCGAACATCATGATAATATTTACATCCTATTTATAAAATAAACGTTTCCCAAGGACTTCCTATACTAAGTTACCATGTCTGGATATTACAGCCATCACTTGTAATTGAAGGCGATGAAAGATGTCCATCCTGGCTCGTGATCTTAAGAGCTTCATCCTTAATATAAAACTACACTGCCACTTCAACGGGTCTAGTAGCTTTTGTGCCTTCTTCCGTGTGTAAAATTAAGTTTTCTTCTGTTTTAGCTATTCGGTGAAATGTAGCTCACTCAAGTGTTTACTCACTAAACAAATGATATACACCCTGGAAAATGTTATTAGTTGAAACTTCAAAGAAGATTTTGCCAAACTTGCAAAACTCTTATATTACAATTTTATTGTTTTAAGAAAATTGAAATGTTCCTTACAGAGTTACGTTTAATTGCGTTGAATGCGGACATCCCACGAACTCCACGTCCTGTTTCCGTAAAACAAGAAAGAAAGCTATCTGATTGCGTACTCGAAACAACGTTACTATTGTTTTCGTTTGCGTAGTGTAGCGTAATATTGCGTATTCCTTGTACGAAAAGCAAACATCCGACAATAGATTTTCTTTTTACTACATAATTATATGCATAAATATTAAACGATGTACTAGAGCTAGATATTACGCAATTGTTCGACTCAAGTTTCAACATCCAAGGATGAAGGGGTTTAACCAAAACAAGTTTCATAAGCTCGCTCGGTTTTAATTTCTTTTTTTCTCGATTGTTTTCTTTGTTTTATCCTATGAAGATGTAATTACAAAAAACTCATTTAAAGAATTAAGACTTAAAGTGCAAATAAATCGAAGTCAGCCAAAGTGAAAACTGACAGAATTTTAATCCTAGCTCTTGAACTAAGTTTGTGTAGATATGTATATGGTTTGATCAACATACGGGTAGTACTATTCAAGTTCTTTAATGCAACAGCGGGTATTTAGGTATTTTACATGGTGTATATACGTCAGAGGTCTCAGTGCAGTCTTTATGAAAAAGTGCTACTTTGGTTGTTTGTGATACAAACTGAGCAAGCATGTTATTCGAGAAGGCTTTCAATTAATCTTCAGAACGTTTGAGCTCAAGGTAAGTATTAGCAGGATTGGACTTATCTATACTTATCTGTGATAAAAAGAAAGTATAGGAAGGCAATTGTAGATTTATTTGCTAAGGATATCAAAAGGGATATCATGAATTATAAGTTGCACTTTGGTACTTAAGTGCAGAAACCGAAGTAGTAAGTCCATAATAACACAGGTATTTGCCACCTACATCCTTTTGCACTCACATGTTGTTTAGTTTCTGCCTATATCCAACATCTTTATAATAGTCTTGCGTCACAATGAAGGATTTTACTGCTCTCAATCAACTTAAAGTACTTACCTAGATATTTTCCACGCAACTAACTATAGTCTAAGAGTTAGGAAAATTGTGAACTCTCTCTTTCTCGTAACTATTAGTTTGAAAGCCTTGCAGTTGCATTACATTTATTACATCGGATCAGACAAATTGTAAGTACGCGTACGTACGATACGGTAGCAGCTGGGAAAACTCTGTTTACGTTCACTTCAGACGATATAGGCTTTGAATGCGCCCGTAAAACTCTTATATCTCATTGAAACTAGTGTTCATTTTATTTTTAGTTGGATTATTACAACGTTATGTAACGAGTGTATAGACTGTATTTTAGTCAGTAGATCATTAGAGCTATTGTGTGTGTAGTGTGTAATAATGACTAAAAGGAGCTAGGTATCGTTAACAAAATGTTGGTACGTACGTGTTGCAACAATGCTTTAGTTTTCACGAAATTCTTTGTTTCGCCTCTTTGTGCTAATTGCGTTGTTCGTTCGTGAGAGAAAACTTTTGTTTTCGGTGTTAGTCTAAAAATGTCGAATAATTGCCAGCATTTCTCGTAGCATCCGACTAAAGTTAGGCAGAGAGCTTTTGCTTAATTCTAGCTTTGTTCTTATTAGTATAGGTACCTTACAGATTACACAATGTGCAGGATGGAGCTGATTATTGATGTTCCATTTCAAATAACGTCCTACACTCTTCTCGAGACAGAAAAGGAAGAGACTATATGATTGTAAAGCAAATCTAAAAAAACGTGCAGTTCAGCTGAGGTGTTAAGTGCATAACTGTGTATGGCACTAGTGGGCCGTTAAGAATTCAACAGAATGACTGTCATTGGAGGAATTTATCCTCAATCCTAAAGTTTTACGGAAATTGTTCTTTAATGCCCTTTATGTACCTCTCCTCCTGTTCATCCCTTCTCACACTCCCAAAAAACCTAAACTTCTCTCCCAAAAAAAAACTCCAGGCTAATGATGGGCTGAAAGGAGCATGGGCCATGTACAGCTGTGGATGGCCACACATTTACTTTACTTACACAGAGACGTGTTTGCACAAAAAATTCATCTACTATACCCTACCCTCATCAACTAATTTCTAGAATACCCATTTGCACCAATAAACTTTCTGTTTCAACACTCTTTTCCTCTCAGTTCCCAAATATACAAGAAATCTCCGTGAGTTAACTTTTATAGTCTAATGTTTGCTTTAAAACTTTCGCAAATCTACAGATACGAGTACATATTCTCAACTTTTCAACTGAATTTTCAAAGTAATCGAGAACTTGTTTCAAGCTAAACACTAATAATTTATGTTTTTTCAAGTTACAAATATTATAAGCAGCAAATGTATTTCTGCATTAGAAAATAGTAAAGCTCCTTAGCATCTCTTAGAAATCTTCTATGTTCTTATTCATATAAAAATCACAACCAAAATTTGTTTTTTCTTAATCATAATAACATTATCTGTTATTTTGTCCAATGAAGGAAAATATATAATCACGACAAACTAAAAATAACCTACACACTATAACACACTGAATACTAGTAAGTAGATTACAAATGAAAATCGACATCCCACTTTCATGTACAATTACGTAATAAAGAGATCCGAAATGAAAAATGGATGATTGAAAGATTTATTGTGTGACAAATGCTGTTGACAAGGTTTTCAACGACATTTCAAATTGTGAGAGATGTAAAAATCCTCGGGGAAATATAAGTAGCTGATGTAAGAATATCCTGTGCTAGTGCTGCCTATATCAATCGGCAGGTAAGAACAGAGATAGTAATGTAACATGTATGTCTAGCATTGTCTGGGAGTTCTAGAGATAAATGGGTTACCAATAATAATACGACTTCACTAACTTTAGTTACGATAATGATATTACTGTATGTGAACATATTATAAAGATCATAAAAGAGTTGTAATTGGAGAAACGCTTACAACTCCAGACTTTTTCTTTCATTGTAGCATCACATTTTTTACTCGTTGCTTTACAAATAATAGCAAAGACATCAATCAACGAGGAGTTCGAAAAAAAAGTGTCCTTCTCTATAATTGAACTACTGCATCTTTGCTTGTCAGGATTACAGCCTAGATATTGTAAGATTATATCCTGCATATCTACAAAAAAGTTGATGCTCTGATCTAGATGATAGATTTTCTCGTTCGTACTGTTTTCTTCCCTTTTGAACTTTTCTGTGAACATCGACAATTCAAAGTAGACTAAACAGACAAGGTTTATGAGCATTTCTTAAAGATACAAGGAAAATAGAACTAAGAAGGAAAATGCAGAAAGAATGAAACATTTGCATGAGAAGCGGTGCACGATTTCGCTTCTTTTCTAAACGCAACCTGTCACAATGAGCGAGACGTGGCAATTATTATGTGAAACTAACATCCGTCTTTATTTTCATTTCGCAAACAATGCACATTGTTCTCCAGTTGTCGATATTTTCTTTCCCAACCTACTTCTACGAGCTAAATAATTGCGACGAGAGACTTTTTGGTATCCCCTTTTAAAACTGTAACAATTTCTGTTACACAGAAAGCATTCATTGTTATCTTTGGTTTTGCAATTTCGTGCACATAATTATGCAGTATTTAAAGCCCAAACTCTAATATATATAATAGTGTGTTTATTCCAAGATTGCTAGGTACCGATATTTCCAGACTGTATAATAATGACAAATATAAATGTCACATATCACATGACAATTACCTTAATTTCCTACATTCAATTTTCTAAATATGGTTCAGCTTCAATATAAAGCCAATTAAACGATCTTGCAGCTTTGCTTCGTCAGCATTGCGAAAAGTAAGTACGGCAATATGCAAACAAAAGAGTT
>JAAAYG020018033.1:0-19842 GCA_009936455.2 Tomocerus minor
ATTTTATAGCAGTTTTTGATATTTTATAGCAGTTTCTAATATTTAGTTATTATTAATTATTATGATTCACGCAGTAATCAATATTTTATGCCATCAAAATATGTAACATTTATTGGAAGCAATATGAATTATAAAGTGTCTTAATAGTAGAAGCAGTGTTTTACTTTTTATAATGCTAGAAATTATGGATGCATAGAAGCAGTAAGATTTCCATACCAATTTGTTTCACTATAAAGTTCAATGTTAGGCTGAAGCGCTATCAATATTTTTATACTACCCATCAAACAAATATTAGAAGCACAATAGATATTTTGATGTTCCTTTTTATACAATGACTATTAAAATGAACAAAAAGTGAGCGCGCGTTATCTCGGTAACCTGTGGACTGATTGGGACCATTTTGAATAGGGTTCGTCACGGGCCCATATGAAATGTTTATGCATAGTTTGGTCAACCTCCGTCATTGCGTTCGAGAGTTATCGTGCTAACGGACGGACGGACGGACGGACAGAATGTGTGATTCTATAAGCTCTCCTAGGGCGAGCTAAAACGGAGTCATGGAATAGTTCATTTGAAAATGATTTTTTGTCTGATGTTCTGCAACTTTTAAAATTCTGGAGAAGTAGGAATAAATTTAGAGTTGTAAATAAACAAAATTGTATTGATTTGTACATAATGGCGTACATTGTATCACCATTATATTAATTAGTCTCCTCAAAAATAGAAACTAGCAACCTACGCTTAGTGATGTTTTTAATTTTAAATATTTTGCAAAAATTTGTGAATTATGATTCTCTCAAACCATTCTTAACATTTTCTCATGTAGAGTGTAGTAGTACAATGTCGAAAGATGACAATAACACAATAACACTGAAAATGTTTTACTATCTAAACTCGCATAGCCAAATACAATTTTCTAGCTCTCCTCAAGCGAAAATGTTTCATTCAGTTTTATAGGCAATTTTAGTAGTTGTCATGCATTTAACTAATAGATAATTACATCAAGTAAACGAAAGGTTTAAATAATAAAATACTTTTACACTGGGATATCGCATATGTTATAAAATGTGGTGCTTAAATACGTAATATATTTACTGGAAAAAGCTAATCAGGTGATGGACATCAGGCACTGTCATTTGTGTACTCCCCCTATTCAGATGTTAAAGGCAAACAATTTGTTTTCTGGCGCACAATTTTTTCATAATTCACTGTCAACATACAAAAAGCTAATCAACTGATGGACAAAAATATTAAACCAGCAGGTACAGTCATCGGTGTACTAGCCCTATTTAGGAGCTGAAGACCAACAATTTGCCTTCTGACTACCATACTTTCAACATACTGCTATGAATGCTTGTATTCTGTGTTCTTTCCTGGTATTCTATGTTATGCATTCTTACATACCGATGTGATGTAGCATTGGAAGTATGTAGGTACTTATTATTATTGATGTATCTGTTATGTAATATGTCTAGTATGCACTTTTATGACATTGTTTATAATCTTATTTGCTTGACTTTGTTTCTCAATTCTTCTTTCATAACATGCTCTAAAATGTAATTTACTAAATTCTAATCCAAGTGTCCTTCCTGACCTACCGTATAAACACACTAACCTCAATCCGAATCTTTAGTCAGTCTTTCAGGCGAATTCGAACACATATAAAGATCTCATCGAACATAAGTCTCTCCCACTTCCATTATTGTTACTTTCATAGTCATCATGCTACAAACAATCGTAATTTTAAATTCATGACATTCTGTGTCACATACCGATGTGATGTAACATCGGAAGTATGTAGGTACGTATGTAGGTACTAAGGAGCTTTTAACATTTGTTTTTGTAATGATTTGAGAGCTGTCTGATGTGCCTCACTCCAATGAAATGGTTCATTCCTATCCTTACCCCATAATGCTGTAAAAGGCTTAGATATTTTCGAGAAGTCATTAACAAAACATCTATAATAATTTAGGAAGCCAAATAATCTTCTCGCTGCCTGTACTAAATCTGGGGTGGGCATTTTTTTATTGCGTCTAATTTGGATTGTTGCATATGGATGCAGCTTTGTCAACTGTATGCCCTAAAATGTAATAGGCAAACTGACACTTTGAAGGCTGGACTGTTAGGTTGTGGTGTCTTAACCGTTGAAATACTCTTTCTAACCTTGACAGGTGGGCGTCAAAATCTTTAGCTGGGATTATCAAATCATCAAGGAACTCTTACAAAGTGTTCCACAATAAGCCAGCAAAAACTGAATTCATACAACGTTGAAAGAAAGAGGGGGCTCCTGAGAACCCGAATCCTAATCTACAAAATAAAATGAAGCTTGTCTTATCCCTGTCTGCCTCGTCGATATCAAATTGCATGTAACCTTCAATTTCTAACAGTGTGAACATCATTGACATAGAGACAGCATCAAAGATGTCATCAATTCTGGTTAAAGGATAAACGGAAACTCTCGTAATTTTATTTAGTCTACGGTAGTCAACGCTTTTTACTCGTGCAGTTCTTCAATGCTAGTAGTACTGGAAATCTTCAACTACTCTGTGATGGCTCTATAATTTTTGCATTGAGCATCTCCCTAACCTGCTCTTCTATGGCTTCTCTCTCCGTGGCGGAGTATCTATATGGATAGCAATGTATTGGTTCATGACTGCCTGTGTCTATTTTGAATTTTTCTAGCGTAGTGTCCTAGCTCTTGCATGGAAAACAAAAAACAGTCCCCAAAATTTCTATCGGATATCAATTTTTCTCGTTTTAGATCTGGGATTTTTGGATTTATATTTAAACTCTCTACTTCTGCGTTGGTAAGTAATAATAAATAATCTCTTTCGCCTGTTCTGTGGAGTTACATTGTCTGTTCCATTTCTGGCTCAGCTATTGCCAGCACGGCACCGCGGGGTATTGTGTTAGGGATCTCCATGAAGGCTGTCTTAACATATAAGCCGTATCTGCCGAAAATTTCATCTAAGCCTTCTACCATGTATAATTCCGATCTATTTGGCATATACTAATTTAATTAGTTGAGAAGACTTTGGATGCATAAAAATCAGCTGCTTGTTAGAGAGCTTAAAGCTCTCTTGTTCGTCTATTGTGCTTATTGCGGCTACAGGATGGTCTTCTGTAAATTGGACTGACTTTCAATTTTTAAATACTAGTTGAGATTCATCAAAGTCAATATTTGTTTTGGTAGCTATAAGGAAATCACTCCCTAGGATGACGTATGTCAGCTCTGGTATAACCAGAGCGTGATGAGAGAAGTTTGTCACATAAGTGAATTGTTACTATTGTTCTTCCTTTTGGGGCAATCTGATCTCCTGGTGCTGGTTCTATACGCATGGTACTAACAGAGCGACTCTTAGAGTTAATCCGCTACCAGTATCAATTAGTATATGCGCCGATAAACCGTGGATTTTGCCAAAACAACTAGACACTCCGTTGTGGTTGGGTATAAGACGCTCTGTGCTATTTACTTTAATTGTATTGAAAGGAATGAAATATTCAATAAAACTGACCTCATTATCAAATTTTTGAAAAATATAACGTATCGGAATTTTATAGCTAGTTGTGAACTAGAATTGATTTCAATTTGCATGAAAGGTTGCATTTGTACTGGGGGATTAGCATTTGTGGGCGCCGAGTTGTTTTCGCAAGAAATGGTCATTGGTGGTTTGGGCACGGGCATCCGGCCCGTCGTTCCTAGTTTCCGGTGTTGAATAGTAGCATGTCTGATTACAGGTGTACGTCTTGCTGAATTATTAGGCGCTGTACAATCTCGAGCGACGTGTCCAAAGACGCCACAGGTGTTGCAACGTTGGTCACGCCTCGGCGTGATTGCATTCACGCTGGCTACCTGGGTAGTTATTGCTGCGGTTGCAATCTGCAACTGCTTTATTAACTTTTGGATCTCCTCTGTTGTACAGTTCGAAGGATTTTGAAGGGACTTAAAATATGGAGCACTCTCCCCATACACATATTTGATGTTCTCTAACTTTTTTAGGAGGGCCAGTAGCTCTTCCGGAGTATTAATCACCGCTGTGATGGACTGGATGTTTTAAACCCTTCCCTATATAAACTAGGGCAGGAAATGGGAGGAATGTGTTTAGCCTTGTATTGCAATTTGTAGAAGTGGATTATGAATGGAATGAGATCGCCGCAGGAATTCCATTGGGACAATAAGAGGCTCATGAAGATGACCAAACAATGTAAAAACACGGACTTAAAATAACAATGTCATAAACTGAAATAAAGTATGTATTGAGAAATAAAAGTACCTATATGTATATGTATGGATGTATATTTATTAGTTGAGCAAAGACCAGCCCACCCAATACATAGTACTCATTTACATTCGTTAAAAAAGAAATTAAATATTACACTTATTATTCTTCATCGTCAGTACATTTTTCAGGAAATTATACATGTTAAAATAAAATAATATGGATTCGTTGTTAAAGATATAGTTAAGGTAGTTTGTACTATCAATTTGGGAATAATCGAAGGAAAATGTTAAATGTTTTTTCAAAATTGGTTCAACATTTTTACATTCTACAATTGTTTGGTACAGCGAACATTCTTTTTTATGACAAAAGGTACAAAAAGATAGATCATATGAAATCCTATTGAAATGTATTATGTCTCTGTCTAATTTGCGCTATAACAGACTTAATGTTAACAGGTATATCAGATCTTATATAATTAGCAACCGTTCCATTAGGTGATATACTAGAATACCAAGGTATTGAAGTTGAATTATAAGCTCTCTCTATGTCTGCATTTCTTAAATATTTTGTTAACTTATCTTTCAATTTAATAAAGCTATTATTCATTGTAACACTATCGGTGATATTTTCAATTTCGACTAGACTAAATATTGAATTTACTTGCGTGGACCAGTTGTATCTTACATCATTTACGTCACTATTTACAGCAATATTATAGCATATTCTTAAAAGGCTATTTTATTTTCTATTTAAAATTCTTATTATGAACTTGGAGAGGTTAATGGCAACATTAAGCATTGTGTGATTACACCCAGTTTCTAGTCGAACAAAATAACGTGGAGTATTAAGGGGCAGGGTAATATATTTTTTAAGGAAATACTGCTGTACCTTCTCCAGGATTTCGATATGGTTAAGGCTCCATGTCGACGATGCATTTAAACTAGTGGAATTTACAAGCGATTGAAATATCTTTGAGGTATAATCTTGGTTGTTTATTTTTCCACTGCGGATTATTGGAAGAGTTTTATTTGCTGCAGCAATTCCTTTACTGACGGAGATCAGTCAGTCTGTAGATTGTAGAGTCCTGAGAACGTAAATGTTACCCCAAGTAAACATACGATTTTATGATTTCTATTGTTTCTTCGCCAAAGTAAAACCTATCATTCTTGGAAATGCGTCCTCCCTTGCCGAATATCATTACTTTCGGTTTTTTGCAAATTTACTTTAAGTCTATGGTCTGTGATATCTTTTTTCAGAAGGTTCATTTTTTGCTGAAGCTGACTTTTAGATTCCCCCATCAGAACCTTATCATCAGCGATGAGAAGAATGTGGACTATCGTATATATTTTACGACAGAAATGAATTTTGTTGAAATTCCGTGTTGCTTCAGTTTATTCCACAATATTTCATGGGAAACGGAATTGAAGCATTGAGAAATGTCCACAAAGCAGGCATACAGTTTTTTCTCTTTGGAAAATTGGCTATGAATGATTGTATTTAATGTAAAAATGTGGTCTTCACAGCTTCTGGTTTGCTAGAGTTTAATATTATCTGTTCTTTGGTCATTAAAGTTTCACATGCATTCATATCCTTTTCAAAATCTAGGAAAAGAAAGGGAAATGGTCAGATTGAGTTAGGTCCAAAATTGAAAGTATTTAAGTAATAATTCTATATTATTTGTATATAAGCAGTAATCAACTGTACTAGCTCCGTTACCACTGCGATGTACAAATGTTAATGGACCGTCGTTATCACCGCCGAAGTTGCCATTCGCTATTATTAGTCCGCAATTCAGCAATTTTTCTATTAGTTGTGCACCCTTTGTATTACAGGTTTCGTCATGGCTAATGCTACCACATGAGTCTGAGTCCCAATGTCTAATGCGGGCGTTAAAATCATCAACAATTATTAATTTTTCATTATTTAGAACGCGGGATTGTATCAAATTGAATAACAGATTTAGATTATCATTGTACAATCTATTAGGAGGAATATAAACGAAAATCAAGGTTGTCCAACCTTTTCTGGTTAAAAAACAAATACAACATAAGCATCTGCCGAGGATACAAAAATGAAGTTTCCATTTAATTCATGTTTACATCCTACAATAAAACCTCCAGATAATCTACCTTTGTCAGCTGTTTTGTAACCAAAGTAATCATAATTTTTGTATTTTTGTGTAACATTTTTATCAATAAAGTTATAATCAAGAAAAGTTTCACTTAGACAGAAAACTGCTGCGTCAAAATGTAGTAGGTCGTTTTATAAAAGTTTTTTTTTTAGATTTTATGCCGTTGATATTGCAGTAAAATATTGAGTTGTATTGAGTACGTATAGGCGGCGGGCGGTGTCCTAGAATTTTTTTGTATGGCGAGGGATATCGAAATTGACAGTCTTGTCGCTTAGTGACGTTCTGGTGCAACCGGGCCTTGTTAATTCCAATTGTGATGGAGTAGTCTGCCACTGCGAAGATCTTGGATTTAATTCCCGCTGGTAAGGTACTGGGTTATTTTGCCAAGGTGACGAAGATGATGCAGGTTGCCTCTGTGACGACGATGGTGTAGGAAGCCTATGTGACGACGATGTTGTAGGATGCCTCTGCGATGACGCTGAAGTACGACGAGATTGTGAGAATCAGGGTTGGCTGCGTATCGTGGCGCATGGAGACTTGAAGTCACTAATTTACCGTCCTCGTATTTGTAAAGGGTACATTCAATTTCAATTGTATTTTGGCGAAAATTAATTGTGCAGCTTTGATGATTGTCCATTGCAGTTGATTTTTCTTTACTTAACACACTATGGCAGATTCTAGTTTGAAATGGCAGGTCCGCATTGACAAAAACATTTCTGGTAATAGTCGGTTAGTGGAGCCAAATAAAAATATTTTAAAGTTTTTTCGAGTTCCGTTCAAAAAAACGCCAAAAATATTATTGTATATTTTTACGTTTCAGAACATTTGGGGGTGGTCATTTTTTCATGCGTCCGGAGGGGATTTCCCCATTTAGGGGAAAACCCTTTTCACTTTTTTAGGTAATAAACTTACGGCGAGATGAATTACATGACCCCAATAGAGGAAAGGAAGTCCTGGAGGATGCAAAAACAGTCAACCAACGCGTCAACACTCAACAGTTGATGAATGAAAATGTAAAGGCATGTATGAGTTTTCTAAGCGGAATATGCAAATGTAGCACAGCACACAGCCGAGCAACCTAGCACACAGCCGAGGTGACGGCGGCGCCCGGTGAGGCCGACCAGGCCGAGTGGATTGGAAAAGCCGTTTTCAGCTCAAAATTCAGAGTCAATTCGAGAAATTCGAAAGTCAAAAAAAATAAAGTTGACAAAAAATTGCCGTGCGGAAGGAGGCAGTGCAGAAGTTATTACCATTAGCTCTGCCCCCAATGTTGCGTTATCGTGTTGACGAACGTACATGTCAAAGCTGCAAGCAATAAATTGGTTAATACAGAATCTAATATTACAAGGAATTATAAAATGATAATATTTCTTTGTTGTTCTACTGATGCCTCCAAAAACCCATTTCGGTGGAATTATTCGTCCCTGATTATTCTTCCTTCTGCTGAGTACCGTTTCGTCTACTTCAACGACATCATTAGGCCCACCTGTGTAAATTGTAAATGCTTTATGGAGACACTTATTACATTCTTTCTTGTGACTAAAACAATTGTTTGATAAACGTGCCAATTTTTTGGAAGTCGTGCCATGCTTTCACAGCTACACACTCACGGAACCACTGGTACCATTGCACCGCAGTAGCATGTCCTAATTCGCCTTGAGCAGCAGCTTCAGTTACCACAGTTTTTTTGAACCAACAGTAAAGCAGCTTCATTAATTTCTTGAATGCTGCAGTAGTGTGTTGTGGCATGCATGGGTTCACGTACATTGTCCGATTGTGTAGATGAAAATGTCCAGCTATAGCGGGGCGTCCGTCTTGAGCAGGTCTACCTAGTGTACGTCCTTGGAATCCGCGGCATCGAAATCTAATGCCCAGTCGTCTTGTAGGGTCACTAAATGCTTTCATTCAACTTCGACACTGCTGACCAAGAGCAGGGTTTCCATTTTGGTCATATTCTTCACATATAACTATGGAATCTTGATTTGAGATGATCCCAACCTCTTCGAAAAATATTTGGCCTCGGTAATTTGCTATGGTTCGACTTTCTTCAGATCCATCCTGGAAGCCAAGATATGCACCGATGTTGAAGAAAGTGAAGCATCCGGGAGAAATCAGTTAGTATACTGTAACATCCATACAACTTTTAAATTGTTTGGAAAAAGAAATTTACACAACTCAATATATATTACACAATATAGAAAAACGAAAATATTGTTTTCATAAAGTTAAATTTAAAATAGAGTAGAGAAGTCGCTTTTATAAAAACGGTGGTTTCTTAGGTTTTTGAGATGAATTTCCAGACAATTAAGCATCAACAAGCAAGAATTCTGTTAGCACAAAAATTATTGACCGATAAATATTTCAGTTTTTACACAAATCATAATTTTATACAACCAAGTACTGCAGGTTTTACTAGAAGTGATTTATTTGGTGAAATAAAGTATAATACACAGGAAATTTATTGTATTAATTTTTATTTAACTAAAGTAAGAAGGAAGGTAAGAAAGTATGATATGAAATATGATATGATGCAAATTAAATCTAATTAGGTTTCTTGACGTATGCTTTGGGGAGCGAATTCCGACAACAGTGCGCGCATGACTGCGTTAGGGCATCTCGCACACCTTGCTACGCCGGCCAACAACGGTCTTCTATGGGCATAGCCAGGGTCATGGTGGAATTACGGTGCACCCTCCCTTCTTCTAAAAAAAGCTAGAAAAAGGAGAGAGGCCCTTGGAGGAGATGCCGGCAAACGTATTTAGCCTTGTAGGCCCGACTCGGGAGACTGACCGTCCTTAATTTAATTCAGAGTTGCACCCAGGTTGTCAAACTCAGCATGCAACCTCTCCCACCATGGTCTCATGGAGCCATATCCGCACTCCTGGAAAAAAATTCAAGAGAGTAAAGCTGAGCCCCACTTACTCTCTTGAATTTTTTTAAGGATTCTGGGTCGATGGCAATAGTGGACAAAAATATTATATATTTGCTGTTTTAAACAAACCAGCAATTAAATAATACTAGAGCTTCGCCAACCCCCGTGACTTCGTCACGGGTTTAATACTAGGAAAGGGAATATTAATAATCCATGTCCATGTATATTTTAAATTGCAGCTTTGTCAAGGTGTTTGATATGGTGGATACGGTGGAGTAGGTGGATATGAGGAAACGGTGGAGCAGGTGGACATGGGGGATACGGTGGAGTAGGCGGATAGGGGGGATACGGTGGAGTAGGTGGATATGGGGGATACGGTGGAGTAGGTGGATAGGGGGGATACGGTGGAGTAGGTGGATATGGGTGATACGGTGGAGTAGATGGATATGGGGAGGTGGATATGGGGGATACGGTGGAGTAGGTGGATAGGTGAGATACTGTGGAGTAGGTGGATATGAGGGATACGGTGGAGTACGTTAGTAGTACTGTTACCTAGTTGATTAGGTGGCTTCGGGTTAAGCTTAGATGCAGATCAGATGAGCTAGTTGATTAGATACCATTGTATGATTAAGATAAGGTGGATGAGATGAACAGTTGCAATAGTTGTATTGAAAAATAATATAGTGGATTCCAGATATTGGATGAATGCTTTATTTTAAATTAACAGGACAAAACTAACATTTATATACGAAGTAACTTTTCATAGTTGTAATTCTTCCTTTTCCAACAAAAATAAATATTACACCAATACTTCTTTGTAAACAACGTTAGAAGTAAGCCATACATGTCCAAGCTCGGTACAACAACCCTGTGTAGCAGTTTCTGAAATTTTGATTTTTACATTTGTTTTTGCTTTTCCTCTGGAAAAAGCTGTATATAGTTGGCCATGGGTGAAAACTGGTTGCCGAAGAAATATGCCTACGTTTTCAAGAGTTTGGCCTTGGGATTTAGTAATTGTCATGCAATATGCAAGACGAATAGGAAATTGTCTCCTGCTTAGTATAAATGGAAGGTCTGCGTCAGAGGGATTTAAAGTTACTCGTGGTAGAAATACACGTTTTCCTTTAAAACTACCAGACAAAATTTCGCAGTCAAGTACATTCGGTTGTATTCTTTTGATTATCATTCTAGTCCCATTGCACAATCCTTCTTTTGGATTTAAATTTCTTAAAAGCATAACACAACAACCAACTTTAACATTTAACTTATGGGGTGGCATTCCAGTATGTGTAAGGGAGTTCAAAAATTCCATTTGATAAAGGACTCTACACTTCCGTTCAATTTTCGTAATATTTCTTCGTTCATTTGCAAACTGTCATCATTTTTTGGACAAAGAATGGCTCTTACTGATAACTAGTCTATTGTAAGTTCGGACACATTTTCACCAAAAACATCTTCAATCAAACATCCATATGAAATAAACTCATCCGGTACATTAATGGAGCTGCCACAAAAGTGATCATAGGTCTTAAGACTCCCATTACCTAATGAAATCAACCATTCGCTGAATTCTTTATCTCCAAAGGCCCTAATGTTTGTTTTAAGTTCAATTTTTTTAAATTCGAGCCAAATCGAACTGTTCTTTACTGATGCTTCCAAAGTTGACTGTCTGTGACTACGTTTAACTACAGGAAGCTGTCGTCGACAATCTCCGCCTACGACAATTGTCTTTCCTCCAAAAGGAAGCTTGGAATCCAATAGATCTTTAAATAAATGGTCCACGCATTCAAACATGAATTTATGGCACATGGAAATTTCGTCCCAGATTATTAAGTCACAATTTTTTAAATTGGTGGCCTCAATGCTGTTAAGTTTTATATTAGACGTAGAGTTTTCTGTAATATTAAGTGGTAATTTATACCTCGAATGAACTGTTCTACCACCGCTCAATAATGTTACAGCAATGCCAGTAGGCGCAACGCAGATAACGTTTCCACTATTCCCTCTGATTTTGTGCTGCACGCATCGATACAAAAAAGTTTTACCGCTACCGCCGGGTCCATCAAGATAAAAACTACCTCACTATCAGAAGTTAAACTACATAAGCAATTAACTCCCATGGCGGTTATTGTAGGTAAACCACCTGTTCCACCAACTTCACTGGGCCTAACAACTATGCTTGCTTCCCCATCTCCACTTGTTTCAACAACGTCGATTGTTCCTCCAACTCCAATTGTTCCACTAACTCGTTTTGTCTTCACAATTCCACCTGGTTCTACGTGTACAGGTTTTCCACCAGGCACAGTATAAGATCCACTCACCCCACCACCTGCACTGTTTTTGCCAATTTCAGTACATTGACTATCAAAATCAGGTGGTTTATTATGCAATTCCATGTCAATATCAAAAGTTTTTAAATTTTGAGTCTCACGATTTTTAATTACACTCGATATTATTGCCAAATAGGCTTTCCATTGATCAGCATTCATCGTTCTACACAATTCCTTGGCAATTAGTAGTTCCTGTTCAGTGTCATAACTTTCAGATAGAAATGCAACTTTTGAAAACTGCGGCAACCTAAAATCCGTACATTTTTTCCCGAATGAAGAAAGGACATTTTCTACTTCATGTAATGCTAAAGACCTAGAATTTTCCAATGTATTGGATTTGCTATAATCTTCTATGAAATGGGTTTCATATTTTTCCCAAAGCTCGGAGGCTTTTGAAGGCATTCCAAAAACACAAATGATGGCGAAAAGATGCTTAAGTTGCTTTGGCATTTCAAATAAAATAGCTTCTTCAATTGCTTTCTCCCATTGTCTGTCATCCTCCAGCAAGTTTCTTTCTCTCGCTGCGTCTTAAATGTATCATACAATACACCGTTTACTCTTCGCAAATCCTCGAACCTTTTTGCACCCCGAACATGGAACAAAAGCATCCTTAAACAATGTCTTTCGGTATCCATTGGATTAACCGAGTACATTCGGCTAATTACTTTGTCACCTCCTTGTTTTCTTGGCTTCCATTTTGAATGCTCCTTGCCAAAAGTGTAGAAATATGGGACGTCAGGGTACAAATGTTAAGCTGCTTCAGAAGATGATTCATTCAATGCAAACCACGCTGTTAGTGTTGTTTTCTTTTCTACTGCTTTGGCTAAGGCAGCGCCCCGTTTCTGGAATTCGATAACATAAATAAACGCAACTACCTTTCCTAAAACGTCTTTTTTCAATATATCTTCTAGTAAAGAATTAAGCTTCATTTTAAATACGCGAGCAACAATATCAGGTCGATCTAATGGTTTTTGCCAACTTTAGATGTTTTCTAATATTTCTGTCCATTTAGGATTACACGTAAATGTAACAAATAGATCAGGCTTTCCAAATTTTGAAACAATAGACAGCATCTTGATAGTTTTGATTCTTTGCCCTAGGACTTCCAAGAAACGAAGACGGTAAAATAATAATTTTTCCTGCTTTCAACCCATTATTCTCCGCCCGATTTTTGACGAATTCCATTAATCCCATATAGGACTCAGCTCTTAATTCTTTTTGATGAACACGATACCATTGCAGACGGTTTGCTTCCACTTTAACATATGCGTCAACTACGTATTGCTGGAAAAGCTTCATTGCGTTAAGAATTGGATTAAACTCATCTCGAATTTGCAGACGATAGGAATAAAATTGTAACATGGATATATTTTTCCGTTGTTTTGATTCAAATAATAGCAAACCTTCTTCCTAACCAGATTTTCCGAAAGGAAAGAGCAACGGGTAGGTCATTGGATCACAATTAGGGTTTAAAATGCTATTGGAAATCAACTTTTGCTTTCCAAATTTTGGATAAACACAAATATCTCTTTCAAATGGGGGTGTTCCATCTGAACTTTCGAAAACTACTGCCACTTCATTTGCTGTAGGGGCATTATACCTTCTTCTATCTTTTTTACAGTCACTTGTTATTATTAACCTTACAGCTCCAATGGATCCTCCAAATCCTCCTGATCCACACAATCCACTTGATTCACTCAATGCACTTGATTCATCCAATGCACTTGATCCACCCAATTGATTTGATCAACCCAATACACTTGATGTACCCAATCCACTTGGATCGCCAAGTCGAATTGATTCACTCGATTCCCCTAATCCAATCAATCGACTTGAATCGCGCAAAACATTTAATACAGATGATCTGTCAAGACGGTCATACGGTTCTCTTTGTAATTCTTCTTTCAACACTTCTGATAAGGCAAAGCATGCATTGGCAAATGGATTTACTTTTCTCAGGATTTCGTCTAAAAAATGCATTGTTTCCGGCAAACAATTTACATTGTAAGGATTTCCCATCCGATGGGACAAAGCTTCTTCTGTGTCAAGTATATAAAACTCGGAATATTTTGGTTTCCCTTCTGCACATAGCCCAGTTCTATGATATACTTGTCCTTGTATTACAAATGTTTTGGGTCCTTTGCCTTTTGGGTAGATTGAACTTGGATTATGGCCAAAAGAGGCAAAAGCAAGTGTATGTCCGTAGATTTTGACGGAAATTGACGCATTGTTTTCTATTAGCAATGAATAGTTCACGCAATTCTGGAGGTAGAGGATTCAGTTTATTAAGCTGAACAGATCCACTGTGACAACAGGATGAGAATTTCCCTTTATGTGTTTCTTCTTTTTTAAAATACCTCGCTACACAATGTTTGCAATGGCAGTTCATTAGTCCGCTTTAATTTGCTAATGTAATACCTTCATTTATATCTTCATGGGTAAATAGAGCCTGTCTAGAACTTTTATTTTTAATTAGGTTGTTCCGCTTTCTCAAAGCGGTTTCCCGTGCATGGACTTCTGGACTTTTTCCGAGTTCGGCTCTTAAAATGGAGGCTCGCTTAATTGTTTTATGTGAAGTGTCGCCATTACTCTTAAAAATTTTATTTGTAAGGTTGCCAAATGGTGAACGACACCGTTTCCTACTGTTATTAGAATTAGATTGGTTTCCAAAGTTTTCCTCATCTTCTAAGTTGCTATTTTCAACGCGATCAGCATGCATAGTACTGTAATAGAAATTGAATGGTTTAAGTTGAGCAGTGGTAAGTAAAATTGATTATATAAACATGGTGGAGTAAGTGGACATGGTGGAATAGGTGGACATGGTGTAGTAGGTGGGTATGGTGGAGTGCGGAGGGATATGATGGAGTGTGGTGGATAATGTGGAGTGGGGTGGATAAGGTGGACTGAGGTTGAGTGGGGTGGATAAGGTGGACTGAGGTGGAGTGGGGTGAATAAGGTGGACTGAGGGGGAGTGGGGTGGATAAGGGGGATATGGTGGAGTGGGGTCAATATGGTGGAGTGGGGTGGACAAGGTGGATATGGTGGAGTGGGGTCAATATGGTGGAGTGGGGTGGAGTGTGGTGGATATGGTGGAGTTGGATGGATAAGGTGGATATGCTGGAGTGGGGTAAATATGGTTAATATGGTGGAGTGGGTGGATATGGTGGAGTGGGGTGGATAAGTTGGATTAAGGTGGATATGGTGGAGGGGGGTGTATACGTTGGATTAAGATGGATATGGTGGAGTGTTTTGGATATGATTAATTGTGGTGGATATGGTGGAGTTCGGTCGATATGGTGGAGTGTGGTGGATAATGTGGAGGGCGTGGGATATGATTGAGTGTGGTGGATAGGGTGGAGTGTGGTGGCTAAGGTGGATAAGGTGGAGTGTGGTGGATAGGGTGGAGTGATGTGAATAAGGTGGAGTGTGGTGGATAAGGTGGAGTGATGTGGAAAAGGTGGAGCGTGGTGGATAAGGTGGAGTACGGTGGATATGGCGGAGTACGGTGGATAAGGTGGAGT
This sequence comes from Tomocerus minor, assembly GCA_009936455.2. Taxonomy (NCBI): domain Eukaryota; kingdom Metazoa; phylum Arthropoda; class Collembola; order Entomobryomorpha; family Tomoceridae; genus Tomocerus; species Tomocerus minor. The sequence goes on from JAAAYG020018033.1 coordinate 15,078, forward strand.
GTGGTGGATAAGGTGGAGTGTGGTGGATAAGGTGGAGTACGGTGGATATGGTGGAGTACATGTGGAGTGTAATAGATTGTCTTACCCAATTTTGGATTCCTGTATTTTGCTACTTTTGACTCGGTTATTGAGAGAAGATAACGGGACAATATGAAAAGGCTTCGGTTATTGACGGAAGATAACGGCACAATATGGAAAGGCTGAAAAAATGAAATATATTTTATGCTTATTTTTGCTATTATGCTTCTTTTGTAATTAGTCTTATTTATAATAATAAATGATGATGCTTACCCACTGTTGGAGATCAATAGGAAAACGCTGCTACAGTATTACTAAGATAAGATGGTGACTATAAATAAAAAAAAAAACAATTATAAAAAATTCAACGTAAGTCGATATAAATGTTTTATTTCTATACAATTAGTGTTTTAATATATTTTTAATTAATTACCTTTATTTTTAGAATGCAAAGAACGATGACTGGTGATGGACAGGCTGGATGACTACTACTGTTGACTATGACTGACGACTCACGACTGGGACTGATGGCTATTATTGACCACTGAAAAAAAGAACTACAATACAATAATTTAGAAAAGAAAAGTTATGATTCTATTATAATATTATTAATTATTATATATTTTTACCTTTTTGCAGGAACCAGTGAAGAAAACGAAAGGGGAGCTGTAAGAAGCACGCTACCGCTACAACGAAAAGATGTCAAGTGAACAAATGCACAATGATGGAGGAGAGAATGGTGGTCAAGCAAGAAATGAGAAGAACCACCTTTGCGTTTGCGCGGCTCCACGTCTCGCTTCTCTTATGGTTAAGCAAGCACAGTCATAGCAAGTACATGTATCTAGTTGCACTACAACTACATACATGTGCATGCATAAGAAACAGCTTGCCCGGCCTCAGTTTCCACACAGCTGAGCTATCTGGAAAGTTCAACCTGCCTAGCTTTGCTATACAGCCTTCTGCTTAGCACTATAGATGTACGTATACCTACAGATGTACCTGCAGAACCACTGTATCAATATTTGATCCCTCCCCTTACTCTCCCCGGGTTATCCCCGAAGACAAAAACCCGATTATATTTAAATACATAGATGCCTTCTATCTACAACACTAAATATTAAATATCAATTAGTGTATATTCAAATGGATTTTTGAAAATACACTAAAAAATATTTAATATTAAGGAGAGCAGAAAGTTTGTTACTCACCATCGGCCTTTCGACATCAGAATATAGAAATGGCGTTTGCTTTGGTGGGTAATAGACAAATTTCAAAACGTAACCCGAAGTATAAAATAACATAGGAAAGTACTATAGGCTTTTGGAATATCTATTTTTCTTTGTTATTTTATACTTTAAGGTACGTACTGCAATTTGTCTATTCAGTGAGAAAGGTCACTGCCGCACATGTACACTGTAATGTAGTACAGTCCTGCATCTACAGTGCAGTGGTGCTGTGACCTGTCTGCGTACCGCCAGTGAGACAAACACAAGCATCTCTGTGTAATATAGTACAAAAAGATGCAATGCATTGTGCATGGGTATTGCTGCGGCTGTGCTCCATGTTGGCTGTTCTCTTCCTATTTCTCTCTTCGATTCTCAGTTCGTCAGCAGTCATTTCCAGTCCTCCTTACAGTCAGCAGTTGCATCCTCCAGGACTTCCTTTCCTCTGTTGGGGACGTGTAATTCATCTCGCCGTAAGTTTATTACCTAAAAAAAGTGAAAAGGGTTTTCCCTTAAATGGGGAAATCCCCTCCCCACCAATGAAAAAATGACCACCCCCAAATCGACTCCAAATGTTCTGAAACGTAAAAATATGCAATAATATTTTGGTGTTTGTTTTGAACGGAACTCCAACTAGTACCACATTTCTTGTGATTTCAATTTGCTTCTGTTAGCCAAGAGATGGTTTCGATCTGAAATTGTTTTGCATCTAATCAGTATTGGTCGAGGGTTTCCAGTATTCTGTTTTGTCGGTAGTCTATGTGCGGTGTCGACGGAGCTGATATGAGTACCAAGAATCTGAGTGAGTTATTTCAGGTTGTTGCTTAGGTCTTATTCGTTTTCGTCAGCTCTATCTGGCATTCCGATGACTATCAGGATTCTAATTTTCATTTCCGTTTCTAACTTTACATTCGAATTCTCAAGTTGAATCACTCGTTTTTCCAATTTAGAAACTTTCATGTTTAGCTCCTTGTTTTCTTAAGCTTGCGCTTGAAGATTCTGGATTCTTTTGTTTATTTTGCTGTCATTCAGCTCTTGATTTTTTAAAACTGTTTTTAACATTTCCTTGATGTCACTATTTTGATGGTCTGGTATGTGGTTATCGTGTGTTGTCTCAATTTCGATACAGTCTTAATAAACTCTTTGTTTCGTTGTTTATATCAAAGTATGAATCCAATGTCAGCTGTTGGTTCCCTACGCTATTCACAAGCTTAGTTTTCGGCTTTTTGTTATTAGTCTTTTTTTTCGTCAAAGCTTTCCGTTTTTTGAGACATTTTTAGATCGCAGTATCAGTATTGTGACAGAGTATTTTGTCTTGTTAATAAGGAGGACTTATGTCACTTCTTTAGGGAAGATGTGATGAATTTAATGTAAAGTGCGTGTCTCTGTCGCGGAGAGGGCGAGTGTATAAACGTGTGTTGCAGGTTGTGAAGAAGGTGGAACGTTGCCAATGTAAATTCATCTGGTGCTGATATGTCAAGTGCAAGCCATGCATTACCGGAACCGAGATTCATACGTGGAAATGACACGGTGGTCCGATTGCCAACCGCATCCTCTTCGGAAGTCAGAATTTACCTCTTTAGTCAATTAGTTCCTTCCTAAGTTGCCTGCCTGCCTCGAGTTCTTCGTCCCGTCCTCTCTTCCGATCCAGTCCAAGTACCTATATACATTCCATATTTCGCATTCTTAACAATACAATTTTCAATTTTATCAGCACATCTTTTGTTAGGCACGTAAATGTCAAAATGTTTTGTTTTAGAGAAGGAAGTTAGCAACTTGTAGCTAGGCGATTTTTATCTTTTCAAATGGCTTATCAAAACTGTACATCTTATTTGTGTTTGGTATATATTATAACAAATACGTACGTTTAAATAAATAATGTAATAATATTGTAAATGGACCCAAGGGTGAGGTTTATTTGACGTTGGCTATCTGATTTAGGAGTGACACTTTCTTTCGCCGAGTGTATTTACAACGCGTGAGTTTCAATATGTCCTTGATAACACGCCATGAGACTTGCATGTACCGTAGGCATTTTTTAAGATATCCTCGGATCATTTAATTTGTTTTTCTTCATCTTGGCTTAGTCCTATAGAATTTGTGCCTTGACGTACTTGATATTGTAAAACAAAAGAATTTGTATCAGGCAATTGTTATTTAATATTTATTAGAAGTTTGCATTTTCTGAAAATCAATCTTGGGACGAAATTCCGACTTAGGATATTGCCATAATAAACAATAACACTGATGAAGAGGTTTTATTATCTAAACTAGCATGCTAAATACAATCTTTTAGTCCCATTCAAACAAAAATTCTTCAAAAACTCGAAGATATGTAAAACAAAAAAAAAGTATTTGTTATTGACTAAAGTGGAAGGTTTTCTGAAATACCAGTGACGCAGCATAACTAGGGCTGTTAAATCCGGAGCTGAATTCCTAAATCAGGATTTTAATCCGCAAAAATCCTGATTTATGGACATTACATGTAATTGCATATACCATACATTGAAAACCTCAATTATCCAAATAATAATTATTACAAACGTAATTTTATTGCCTGTTTCCGGTTGTTTATTTTTAGATAATTTTACAATTTTGCTTATTTTGAAATTAACTCCAACCTCAATTCGTTTCGTCTGGTCAGATTCAGTTTTGGCTATGTTTAAAATATATCCATTTTTGGAATGAATATGAAGTGGAGAGGTGGAACCCACAGTTTTCAATATTTATTAATATCTTTAATTTTACATTTCGCAAATCAACCTTTTTCTTCTCCGATAAAGTAAACCAAGTCTTATCTTCTTTACTTTTAAGAAATTCAATAAATTTTTTTGCTAGAGTTGTTACTCGTATTTGTATCAGCCATATTAATTAATATGTCGAAGGTAGTAGCAGTGGCGGATCTAGGCACCTGCGAAACCTGCGGCGCAGGGGGCCCCGCGCCTAGGAGGGCCCCGCGCTTACCGAAAAAGTAACTGAAAAATTATTCAGTATTGCTCAAAGAATTTTGTATTGTGGGCATTTACAATTCGCAAAAGATGTTTTAGGAAATGCGTCTAGCATGTCATTCTCTCACTTCATTCATTATTACTCTATCATGGCAGTTTTAAACATAATAGTACTAGTTCTGTCAACAGTGTTAATCTAACCTTGGAGTGCGGCAATATTACAAAAGTTGCCATTTCAGCAGCCGAGAGAATCTTTTCTAAACTAAAGCTGTTCAAAAACTATTTCAACGAATTAATTTACTGCATTCAGTGAAAGGGAGGCACGGACAAATATGTATAGAACCCAAGTTTGGAGGGACCTACAATTTATTACCGAAATATTATATGTACATATTCGCACGTCGTAACGCTATAAACTTTGGTATTTTTCCCCAAAATGAGCGAAATATAGCATAATATTGCTAAAAAATCGCTGTAAAATTTCGGTCACCGCCCCCCGTGTTAGGGCTAGATAGGCTGGTTTGTGTAGGTATGTCAAAATTATATGGTAAAAGTGTGAGTGGATGACTCAAGGTA
>JAAAYG020018044.1:0-19836 GCA_009936455.2 Tomocerus minor
GCCGTTTTTTCGTAGTCAAAACGACAGCAAAGGGAAATGAAAATGATTGCTTATTGACGAGTATAAAATAGGTTTAAGACATAAACCTTTTTTTTACATAGAGTAATGAATTACTAAAATCATAATTTGGCTGATGCATGAAAATAGCAAAAGTATTCATTCTGAAATTCGTCTCAAATCCTTTAAAGATTTAAGAAGATGGGCTACGTATTTTATTTCTATAATACATAGGAATAGTTTACTTAGCTAGCAGATGGATAATCAATTATTGTCCAATGAAAATCATCATGGCTTTATACTCTTATTTGTAAAAGATTGGACATAATTAATATGTAAATAAACTGTGGTAAACAGCTGTAGCAATGTAGCGGTAATTTATTTACATATAAAATTTTAAGAAAAGTGGGCGGGGTAAGGGGTAGAGAGGGATGGGCGATTTTGTCCATTTTCTGGATTTTCTTATTGAGAAGTCACATGACCCAATAGTGAAAACAAAATTCAAAGAAGTTGAATTTTAAGAAAAGTGGTCGGGGTAAGGGATGGAGAGGGTGGTGCGATTTCGTTCATTTTTCTGGATTTTCTTATTGAGAGGACACACGACTCAATACTGACAACAGAATTCAAAAAAGTTGACTGCAAATATGAAAAACATGGACTCAGATAGATACATACGTACAGATAGATAGATAGATAGAAATTACCTTCAAGGAATTCTTAGCTACCGCTACATTATAAAAAAAATGTGGAAATTGATACAATTATTGTTGTTAAAAAGGGGTTAGGTTTGCGTCTTAGCATTGAAATGCGTAATAGAATATCTTAATTTTTTAAAATTTTAAATATTGGAAGGAGTAAGGATATTTGTAGAGAATGTTCATTGCATGTTGAATGGCAATTATTGTATTAGTATATAAAATATAAAATAGATTTGAATTTTGCATTATATATATTTAATGACTGCTTCAAAATCGAAGTTGCCTTAAGACACAGTAATAAAATATAAACACATATATAACATTAAGCATAATAATAATATTTTAAGTAAAAGCACTTGGTTTGTAAAGGTGATTTTGTAGGATTTTAGCAGATCCTTTAACTGCCGCAATGGCTAAGTTATTGCATTGCATTGTAACTATCAATTAATCATTCAGATGATATCAGGCAAAGCCCAATCAATAAAGATGATGATAAAAGTTAAATGAACTTTGAAGGAGTTGAAATTCATATGCATGGGAGGAAGGATGTTAACGTTACAGCTACAGCGTCTGTAATGATAAGTCAAAGAGTGTGTACATGTCACATGTACTAATAATGTTGTTTAAAACATGTTTGTGTATAGAATAGATATGTGTGTGGTGTTCAGAAGGTAGATAAACCTTTTTAAAGCAAGTGGAGATGTGTAGGTAGGTACCAGTAGGTACTAGTAGGTAGGTAAACTAGTAAATCTTGTAGAGACGTAGTTTTAAGTAGGTAAATAAATAGGCTAATCTAATACATTAGCTATGCATAACAATCCGTTAAAAAAGTGGCCAAGGCAAGGAGTATCGGAAGATGTTAAGAAAAGATGTACATGTGCATGTGGCTGTGTTTTGTTGATTGGATTCGTTGACTGCGTGTAAGAGCGGCCTTGGCCATCTATCTTTCAAATGGGTAGACACAGCCAGGTACAAACATTTACATCAACACAATCCAAGAATTTGTTCTTCGGCAAAAAATGGAGAGAGAGGCAGTAGTCTAGCACAAGATTGCTCCATCCTCAAATCAACTCAAATAACAAGTCCCTGTCCTGTCTTCGACATTAAGACACACAAAACTTCTTTAGGCTAATAAAGAAGAAAAAACATTTTTTATCTATAATACCTAAGTAAATTATTCATTTTCATTTTTAATCCTCCACCTCCAATAATATTATTAGTGCATGTATCAATGACGAGCATTTGGATTCAAATGGTTTTCACCTAGATTTTGCAAGAGAATTTAATAAGATGGGAAACTTTGGGATCCTTGAGAGATCTAATAATTACAATAGGACTGACAACATTCTATACTGCAGCCTACACATCTTCACATCATCATCATTGGCTTGTGCTGTGTTCTTTGAGGACTGCACCTAAAGACAACCATCTGACAGCACAAATAAACATAACAGCCCTACACTGTGAAAAAGTTAATTTAATTGGGAATGGTGATAGGAAAAGTGGAGGTGAAGGTGAACAGTTCGTAGTCTATGTGAACTAGAGAATTAGAGATCATCTAGGAATAGGAAGAAGACGAAGCAGATGTAGTTCAGTCAACATATTTCTGTTTGTGGGGATGTGACGCCAATTTCTCTGTCCTATCTTCGTCAGTCCCTTTTCTTCCAATCCGAACAAATCACTTCCTCTTCTCCGCACATTTCCTTTTACAAGAGATTTCGCATTTGGGACGGAAGACAATAGAAGAATGCAAAGCAAAGGAACAGACGTAGCATTGAGAATACCCGGATTCTGAACTCAACTCAACTATCTTCTCTTCATTCTTCCGGGTGTTTTTGGCTGGCTCGCTTGGCGCAAATGTAAATAGAACTACATACTTAGTGCACTGTGCAAATCCACTCGGACATCCCATCATCGCACCAACAAAACGGCACTAACCCAAAAAACACTGTGACAGGTGCCTTTAACTTCTCCGTTTCCCCATTTTACATCCCCAATTCCATTTTAATTCATCTTCATCATTAAACAAAACATTCATTTCGGCATTTTCACTTGCCCAATCGATCCGTTCCTGTGTGTGTGTGTCCACATAATAATAATATTTTATACACGATGTGGCTGACGTGATCTTTTGATCTTTACATATTTATTTCTGATTATACGCAACATAAACGGATTTTCTCGCATTAATTCATCTTTTTGAAGTGATTCTTCAATGTTTCACCATTTTTAGATTCTCTTTAATTGTGCACACAAACGTCCTAATTTTTTATACAAGCAAAACCTAATTTTAAGAATACACACTGCACAACACACATCTTTTTTAATTCAACTCATTTACAAGTAAAACCTAGGAAAAACATGTTTTAATGCTACAAATGTTTAAGAGGATAAAAGCCAGTGCAGTATTTGTTCACAAAGGAATTATAAATTCTAATGTGTTAGTTATTACCATAGAGTAAAAAAGTGTTTTGGTTGTGTGTGGGATAAAAATCGGAGATTCTGCCGTGTCCCAATAAAATAGTACTGAATGTGCGGTTTTCCCTGGATTGTGAAATTCGGCGAAGGTGTTTTCAGTGGTGATTTCACCCGCAGACGGGTAAACAGGACAGAAAGCTCATGGATCGAGTAGACCTTCCCAGCAGCAAAGAAAGCAACAATGTTGGACACATTGGCAGTCGCCGAAGAGTTATCAGTAAAAGTCATTTCTCTGCAGAAGATCAAGCCCTTGACCAAATCGCTAAAGAGGTCAGCTCTTTCCCCATTTTTATCATATCTTTTTAATTTGTAATTATATCCGCTTCAATCATTTAGATAACACTTCGTTATTCATTAGATTAGATTACTACATCCTTTAGCATTTAGAACAAGGTAAAAAACGTTTTTATTGATGTGCACCTAAGTAGGAGACAAGTATTTACGGCTGATTTGTGGAGTTAAAAAGAGAGTACCACCAAATTATATACTTTCTACTTATCGTTAAATTTACTAATATTATTATGATTATTTATATATGATGGTTATTATGTTCATTGTAGGTATATAATCTACAGAAATTCGATGTAAAGTGGAAACAAAGAGTATGTACACAGTAGATGTGGGCTTTTGTACTGTAAATGTAAATCTGATTTGAAATGACAGATCCCTCATTTATATTTATAGTCGACTAATCCACTGAAATTGAACAAATAACCAATAACTAACCACAATATTAGTACTATCAAGTTGTGTAATAGGTGTGTTGTTAAAATAATAAGGATGTTAACAGCTATATTTGTACACTGTATTTGTATTATACAAATGACAAATGGGAATTGAGGTTAAAGAATTCATGTATTAAATGTGTACATGTAAATTATGCTATTCGTATAACAATGTAGCATTAAATGTTTAACCAGAAGAGCATTCTGTGTGTGCATACTAAAGTGCAAATAAATTTTAATAATCATGTAAAGTTAAACCGCTTAAAATGAAGTTAACAACATGGAAAGGTTTAAGCATCTATAAAGATGCGTTTGTAGTCTTTGTAGATTAGGAGAATTGGAAAAGAAGCCATTGCAATTATGCAATAAATAATCCAATTATCTCAAGTGTAAATGTTTATACTTCTGTTCTTGAACATTAGAACTCTTGTATACACATATTTACTAGTTAGTCAGGAGGCTTATAAGAACATGCCTTACATATACATTTTCACTATTTTCTACAAATATAGAATAAATTAGCGGCTATTATGTGATGTGCTTTGTGTTTACATAACTTTGCATTTGCAAAACATAAATCATATTTTTAAAATATCCGCTTATATCAAAAGATATTATAGAATAAGGAGAGCGGACGGAGACCGCCCTGGCTAGACTATAAGTTAATTATATCCTGTGTTTGTGTGGAAGTGTAATGTAACTAATGTAGTAGTGTAGGTATATTTATAGTAAATGAACTGTCGATAAGTCAGTGAGGCAGTCATAAAATATTTTCTCTGCCGTCATACATTCTGCTAAAGAAAGTTCTGTGAGGCATGTGAAGTTTAAAAAAGAGCTGTACAAGGATTAACAGACACGAACACGACTTCCCCTATTTTAACCGTAGTGTCGTAGTCAGCTCTGTAAAGTCTGCCCTTTTACACATTACACATCGTCCAAGTAAAATGAACGTGGTTTTTGTAGAGCATCAAGCCCGTGGCTCTAAAAATATTTACGGTTTAGTACCGTTGTTAGCGTCTTGGCTCTACTATTGCCACCACACACTATAAAAATACATAGCGCCTTCTCCTTCCCAAACTCAATTCTGTTTAAGCCACTCGACGAACATCAACTGTCAACAATTATGATGAGCAGAATGCAAAATTACTCGTCCCCACCTTCTATACAAGTTGACAATTAACGTTCTTTATCTGATGATGTGGCTAAAGCTCTTCGAATTTAAAATATTAGTCCTCATTTGACAAACATTGTACCTATAATGAAGCTATTCATGTATGTAGCTATAATTATATTATATTATATTCGATCTACATGTTCTTGTGTTTAATTTCACTACATAAATAAGTTAGCTCAACGAGTAGGGCTTCAACTGATGTAATATTAGTACTCTAATAAAATTAGATGTAAAATGCACTGTATGAGTACATAGCAATATAAAATTGCGTATCCTGCTGCTGCTATGATGTGAAAAAGCAACTACTTAACTAGTTAGACATTTTTAGTATCGGCACAACTACATAATTAATATGCAAAGTGAAATGACACAGTGCACAAACTTTAATCACTACTCTCTGATGACTTTAGTATCATGATTTTCCCTTTGCTGTGCTACAAGCCGAATATTTAATGAGGAAAGTGTGCATGTCATGCGATAGTTATAATACTAATAATAAATCCAAACCAAACACCTAACAACTAAGAACTATAGTCATAAAAGCTGTACAAATCACAATCCCACAAAACGCAATATCCCATCCCATAATAAAGCACTGCAACGTAAGTAACACATCAAATATCAATACATATTTTTCCAATTCATACAAATCTATTTCTTTATTTCAGAAAGTTGTGAGATTCAAAGTCCCTTTTGTGTTAGCAATTCCAATTAATCCCTATTAAATGCCATAGAATTATAAATACCTATTCAAAAGACGGTCGTGTTCAAGAGTACTCAGACTCTGAGTCTGATAGTGAGCTTAATGTTCAACTCTGCTAACTCAACAATCTTAATTGCTTATACATAGGTAATATGCTTAAAGTAACTATTTTAGTCAATAAAAAAACAAAATAAAAAACAGGCTTATCAAAATCCGTCGTGAATATTCACGGACGTCTATAATAGAGATAAAGCGAGATAGTGATAAATATAATCGAGGTCTTGAAGCAGATGGAAGCGCATTTTTGATAGATTCACGCTAATAACAAGTCGAAAAATGTGAAGGTTTATGGTTATTGGATAAAGATTCTATTTGTGTGTCATTGAAATGTTTGAGGAGTTCGTAGGTGCTTGAGAGAAGTACTTGGAATAAACTTTTTCCATCTCTTCAATCTCTTGCATCTCATCATGTCATATCTAAGTCTAAGTCTAAATGTAGAGCTGTGCACGTTTAAGGCATTTAATTTAATGTTTCCTATTACAATCTTTGTCTATCCATTGACTACACACAAGTACGTACTTAGTACTTGGCTACAAATAAAAAGTTATGCTTATTATTATGGATGACAGAGCCTTTAGAGTTGGATTTTCGTTGATTTAAGAACTTCTCTTCAGTAGTGAGGGTGTCATTTCTATTTATGAACATATAAAATCACTAGTAAAAACAATTAACTACCTAATTGGCTACTATTCATAAATAATAATATAAAAATTGAGTACACAGAGGCATATTATGCATGCAGTTTAATAATGCCTCAGAGTTTGAGTAGAGATGATGATGGAGATTGCAAAGTTATTATAGCAATCTGCAAGTATCGACTAAAGTAAAGACACAGCTACAACAACAGTAATGAATATGATGATGGCACAAAGTTATTTATTCGCGTAGTGAGATGAAACACGACTAGAACATTACAGTCAAATTATGATGATGTGTGTGATTCTAATTTACTCGTCGAGATTAGATGTGTCTGTCTTTCCTTGACCTATGTCCAACTATAATCCTTAAAACTATTTTTCTCTATTCTGGCCTAATCATAATTATTATTCATCTGAATTTGACTCTAAATGAATGAATGACACCCTACATCCTCATTCAAATATCTATTAATTATCTGTTTATTAGCACTTTTCTACCAGCTCCATTTCCAATCAATTTGCGTTGTTTACTGAAGTTTTTACACTTGGAAAAATGTATTTATTTATTTGCATGCCCTTCCACAGTTGTATGTCTCCATCCCTCACATATACATAAAATATACTATGTAAGTAGCAGTGCTACTTATTAACGCAATATTATGAGCAGTTGGTTTTACATTATGTATATGTGGATCTATTTGTACTCACCCACTCCCACACGCCCTGCTTTTTATCCCTATATACTTTTATAGAGCCTTTAACCAATATTGAAATAAGTGGGTGAATGTATATATTCATTTTCATGACTTCATGTGATGCAAGATGCAAGGAAACGTATATTATTATGTGTAGTAAAATAGTCGTAAAGCATGTAAAAGTAAAACGAACTACTATTAGAAAGGCCAAAAAGTTGTATATTTCTATAGAGAATAGCCAGTAGTGTGGATTCAGCTCCATTTCAGTGTAGATTTCGAGTAATTCTTAAATATATAATGTCGTAATAGTATGGAGGGTCATGTCATATCCTTTCGTGTGCAGGTCGTGTCTGTGTCATATGGTTTGTCCGGTTGCATTGTGTGCATCCAATTCAATCTGTCTGTACTCTGTGTGGAATAGTAAGTGAAGTCTGTCTCTGTTTACGTCGCACAGCCTACGTAGCGTATTGACAATTGATAATGCTCCTGTACTTTACTTAACTTATCCATCTTATCAACAGTCCCTTTCTACTTTTCCCTCTTTTCTTACACTTTTCGTGGTTGATGGAGTTCATTGATTTTCCTGCCCTTCCCACCTTCCCTCAATTACTTTCTGTCACTCTACTCACTACTGTAATAGAAAGGAATATACACGCTCTGTGTGTGTGATAGCCGATACATACATCAACTCTCTCTAATAGTTATAGATACTTTTTCTCTGGATATATAAATGGATATCGTCGGAAAGCAATGTGCCCTCGACTGAAGTTGGCGAACTTACTATTAGCTCCCTTCTTCTTCCCTAGCTCTATTCATCAACCAAGCTATTTTTCTCGTCGAATGCCTATAAAAGAACTAAAGCATAACCAAAGAAATTGGTTTTGTCCAGAGACTTAAGCTGTGAGCAGTTCTTGTGATACGAAATAAACATTCAAGTTCACGTTCAACTTTATAGCCTTTATGTCCTCACATATATATAATAAACTGTGCTAAACAGATGTAGCAATGTAGCGCTAATTATTTCACATATAAAATGTTAAGAAAAGTGGGCGGGGTAGGGGGTAGAGAGGGTCACGCCATTACCCGATTTTGTCCATTTTTCTGGATTTTCTTATTGAGAGGACACATGACTCAATACTGAAAACAGAATTCAAAAAAGTTGAGTGCAAATATAAAAAAATGGGTTGAGATAGATAGATAGATACATAGATAGATAGATAGATACACAGACTGAACTCCAAGGCATTCTTATAACAAAGCTACCGCTACATAATAATCATCAGAGACAGAGAGAGATGTATATATAAAAGAACAGTGCAGTAGTGGCTCGTAGTTCAGACTTTTTTCTTGTACCATTCAGGAAAGTTACTAAATAGGTGTACACACACATCGATGTATGTATGGCAATACAAATATAGATCAGATCTTGCTCCAACATTTTCCAGCTTTCTATTTTGTGTATAGAGAGAGAGAGAGAGACAGGGAGACAGACGGAGCTGTATTTTTGTAGACAAGCAAAAAGGAAGTTGAAAGTGTAGAGACGGCCGGGTTGGGAGGAAAAAGCGGGATCTAACCGCACGAAGCTAAACTGAACTGCTAAATTAAAGTTCTATCTAAAAGAATCATTGAGAATGAGTAAGAGTAGCATTGGCCATTGTATGCCAGAGTAATAAAGGGGGATATGGGCAAGAAATGACAAAACAGACACCTAGGAAAAGCCAATTTCTCTTATCCTATTACAGGGTCCTTAAATGCCTGCTTTCGTCAATGGGGAAAATGCCGTGTGGTTCAATACAGGAGCTATTCCTCTAAGAGTAAGTATTACTCATGTCCTCTACTCTACTTTCCCGACTTCTTACTATAAGTAGCTTCTATTCTCTATCCTGGTCTCCCTCTCTAAGTGACTAATAAATAGGGCTGTAAGATAAGCCTTATGTTTTACTTTTCCCATGCTTAGCATTCGGTTTGTGGTAATTGTAGTCTATAGGCTCACCGTCAACCCGAAAGGTCATGATGATATTACAGAGTCCCTCTATTGTTCTATTCCTCTTCATGAATCTATATTACAATTAGAGCTACATAGTACACTCTAGTTCTAGTCTGTAGACGAACTTTTCCAGGGAGTCTTACAACTGAATGTACATCCTATTGGATTCTATTATGTATTTGTAGTTGATGTGCAACGGAGGACACACCTTAGCCTTTCCCCCTCTCCTTATTGTTATTTTACGAAAGATTATTTCAGAGGTGACGTCAAGTCTGGTTTGCTTTGGCTCACTTGACTTAGTCCTAGTGGTTAGGTAGCTCTGACTTGACTTAACTAAAGAGAAGATAGAGATTATTCTCTGACTTGAATGAAAGACGAAAGACTGAGGAGATTATGGCTATATTATAGCTATATTATAGCTATATAGATGTGTGCGTAGTGTGGAGGATTGTACCGGCCAAATTGCTTCTCTACCACTAACGATAAGATATTTAACCTAAGAATGGGTAGGGAGCTGTCATTTATTAGTGATGCCTAAGTCATAACACAGCCATACCCTTCCCTTTTACTATTTCTTGGCATATTTTAACATTTTACTGACGTACGCGTACATATACAGACAACAAAACGCTTATATAGCAGATCCTATTATCATATAAAGTATATAGATAGATAGATGTACAAAGATGTACGTAGGTAGAGACGTTTAAGTAAACAAGTTTTAGTAGTTAGTAGGACTATGTGCCATAGTCTAATAGTTATACTACTGCACTATTAGCCTTTGTCATCTATGCCATTTAGCCTCTGCTAATGTCATTTTGCATTCTACTACTGTCCCTCTTCCTTTTAGCTTTGACGATAAAATTGCGCATTTTTCACAGAGGTGAATTTAGACGTGTCTTTTCAATTTTATGACTTACCTTCCTACCTATCCATGTGGCCATCACTTCACTTCACTGCATAGCTAATGCCTTAGCTCAGCAAATAACTTGATTAACTCACACAAGAGCCGCTCTCCTTCTTTCTCTTCATCATCTTATTTCAATTAGCTACGATGCCACTTTGTCTCTCTGTCTCTGTAGCCTGTAGCACAATCAAAACCATAATTAAACATTTCCTTTACACGTCATTATTGTTGGAATGCAATTTATGCTTTAGTCTTAACTTAGCCCTTGTCCTTCTAACCTACTTTAATATATTCGACAAATTATTAGCCTATTAAATTGTTGTGAATCAGATTTTAAAACTTTAATTTCAAGGTGAAGTAATTATAGGTGAATCCAGGTATAGCATAGAAGGTGAATCACGTTAACTATAAATAAGTTAACTAATGATGATAATAATAATGAGATTGGATTATAAAAACTTTTACAGCATTCGCAGTAGTTGTACAATAATAGAGACTGTTAACTGTATTATTGTATCTTTTGTTGAAAAGTAGATATCTCATAGAAAAGTAGATAGAAAGGAAGGATTTAGGCAAATAGCCATTGATTTGTTGTCTCATTTCATTGCAGATCTAATGTAGAGACAGTAGAGAGAGTGTGAGTGTCGTAGGTAGATGAAATGTAAAATGTAAGGGAATTGGTGAATAGCGAGCGGCAGAGAGGAGAGGAGAGGAGTATCTATGAAAGCCATTAGTTAGTAGTAGGATCATTTGCTTTGTGAATGTAAATGTGGATAAAGTTTGTTTAGATATTGTAGTGATGGAGTAGAGCGTGTAGGTGGTATTTATAATCAGCCTCCTATAGATAATATTATTATATGCAAGCATGGCAATGATGTTATTACATCTAATGGCTCTGTATCTGTCTGTCTTTAGCGAAGATGTTATTGAAATTGTCGATGCCTCAAGGGTTGCATTACTTGACTATTGTTTTGGGAGGGATTGAAAGCTCAGAACTAAGAGCGCCAAGTCAATTCATTAAATAAAAGAGCTAAACTATCCTCATTTCCATTAAAATCATGTTGAACGGTAGGAGTTTTAGGTGATGGAATGGAAGGAGTAGGAGTGGGAGACAACCAACTCGTTCGCATAAAATAACAAAAATATCCTATAGCTATACTGCGAAAGACTTGTTTACCATCTTCTCACTATTAATCCCAATACTCTATAAGATATGTGCAAGGAGACTATTGGGATTCTACGTACTATCCCCTCTTGCCTAATCCTTAAATTCAAAAACAGACTCAACCCACATACGAAATTTCCTATTCTCCTTAACGCCACACTCATTAATGTGTGTGCAATGTATGCATAGACATATTTATACGTGCAAAAAACACAGATCCTATAGAGCTAAATGAAAATAAACCGTTGTAAACGAATGTAACAAAGAGGGAACTTGTACAGACAGACAGAGAGTCTCATTTCCATAAAGAGAAGCTGTACTACAGTCACAAGTGAATATTTTTTCCTTGAACGACGTGAATTGGAGAACGACGTTAGTGAGAGACGAAATGACTCCATGTTAGATTGACTGCAATGACTAAATTTAGTGAGCAGGAATGACTGAAGTAATTGAGGAGGACACACATACAGACAGACAGAGTCGTTGATTTCAATAAAGAGTGAAAGAAGTTCCTTGTTAATAATGCATTGTAGAGTGTGTATGTCCTATTGTTTTTGCATTTTGTACAGGAATTACAGTGTATCTACATCTAGCACTGAGAACTGCAATTGACAATCCCTATCCCTGTATTACACATGTGGGTAACTCTATAGCTCTAGTTTCTTAAAGATTCACATGTGGTTTGCACCATTCTTCATGTGATATTCAAGAAATATTATCTAATTTCCATTAAGGTTTATGTATTATATGCTTTTATATACACCTAAAAACGTGTATCTATAATATAGACAAAGAGTGAGTATGTAAAATGTATGTATAATAACAATAACAGCGTGGCAGTTGTGTTCTGAGTCATTAATGTACTCATCATTCTTCATGTTCATATTATGACTAAGTTGAATATTTGACTACCAACCACCTACCTTCACTTCACATCTCTTTATGCTAATTCCCAATGCAACAAAAAGTTAATAAGAAAACTTGAGCAGATTGAAGATTCGACGAAGGAGCGTGTAATGTGCTTGGCATTTGATGATCATCATGGCTCACCGGTTTCTAATTCAGCGCTCATCTTCCTTATCTTGATGTTTCATGTAAAATTCAGGAGGCTCTCCTCTTGTCTCCTCAACAACAACTAACTCAACTGTCGTCTAGCTAAAGGCTTCAGCTTTAACTCACTTCCACTTTGTTGCTCAGCCGGGATGGCTCTGCTCTGCCTCTTCTTCCTCTCTCCTCTCCTGTGCCTGCAAGGAAGAAAGCAATCAATTCCTTTCCTCATTCCTAAATCATGTGAAAAACAGTCCACTTTCCTCCATTCCTCTCTAGTAGACACTACCATACTACCAGCCAGACAATTTGGATATTTTATTAACCAACTGCCATTTCTGATGGATAGCTTTTCCTTTACCGATAATACTACAGACAGACTGAATGGGAAAACTAGTGCAGTGTAGTCTTTGATGTAAATTTCTTTAGAAGCTTTGACGCTGACAAACGTTGCTTTCATTCTGCTGTTGAATTAATTAAATGTTGGTATTGGCAGTCGGGATAGAGCCGGAATGAGGATATTTATGAATTAAATTATAAATTAAGTTCATTAATCATCAGAGACAGGGAAAGCAGGCAAAAACTTATTTTATACGCTTAGTCTGATCATCCTGAAAACTCATAGCTTCACGAATCACATAATCAATAGAGAAAGGAAAAGCAACCATCATGCATGATGCCACACAATCTGTTGTAAACAAACAGAAATAGCTTTGAAAAATTGAAAGTTTGAAAAAAATGGCATGATTTTGGCGAAAGATTTGTAAAAGAAGTATAGAAAATGTATTTTTGGTGGAGGAGATTGAATTTGGGGAGGTTGTTAGTAGAAGTGGTAAATGTTATGACGTGTGAACCTGTCATATTTACCATTTAGCAACATGATGTATAAAAAAGTAGATCTCTCATGCTATCGGATTTGTGTGGTGGCATGCGATGCATGCCTTGTCGGTGCAATACAATAGAATCCTTAATGGAAGCTTACACAGCCCCCCGATGATTTCTTCATCCAATCGAAAAGAGTAAAGGCGAGCAATGAAAAATTATGATCGTAATAAAGCTGCATTCACGACGGCTATGCATTACATCCCTCCATAGCCAATTTATATCCGTCTACTTACTATTTATGTGGCATGTCATTCGCTTAGGTTATTATTATCGGACATAGCCACACTGCACTGCTCTTTTCCTTTCTGCCCAACTTACACCCTTACACGTGTTACGGCAAAGTCTACACTCGCAGTAATGCACTGAATGCATTTTTTACATTTACTTTACTTTAGTTTGACTGTGTGCATGGAGAGTTGGAGGAAAAGAAAAGAGGAATAAGACGTACACTCCATATCCGTAGATGACTTTCCTAACAACAAAGTTTTCTTTGATAAAAGCACTTCTATTATCTCAATCTCAACAATTCTCTGCAATTCTTCATGAATAGGATGCTTTCAGTTCCCGAAAGAGTTTTACTATCGCCTTTCTTCATCGCTCAATCCCATACGACGATACAAGTTCTCATCCCCATACACATTGCTCTATAAAGAGAGCCAAAAAATAACGAAGAGATGTGTTGAAAGGAAAACAACATTACTCCTTTTTACTCTTTTACTAACTCTACTACTATACGATGTAATGTAGTCCCTCAATGCAATTCATTAGTTCATAGTAAAATTAGATGTTACTGTCATGAAGTAACAATAGAAAGAATGTACGAAATCCAAATAAATTACTTTTTCAACCAAAGTCAAAATTTATAATTTTATATGCTTGGTCCTTTCAATTTTCTGACGCTTGGCAATTTTATTTCTATTCTGAATAAAATAAATTACCATATCGTTACTTATCAGATCGTCCAGTCTGTTTTTTCGTCTACCAAGTTCTAAAATAAAAGACGTCATAAAATTTGCCTTTATGATTATCAATAGCCAAATTTTAATTTATGTCTTGGTGACTTGCAGTAGTACTTTGAATGAGAGTGAATTTTCCTAGACGTTACTTACATGAGCTACAGAAAGATAACTATATCTGTAGCTTGCTTGGATGAGTCGAAGCATTGCGCGATGCGTTTTAGTTTCTCGATATAATTATTATTGGACTTTGGGCGTAAAATTGAGACGTTTACTTTTCCATAACTCAAGTACTAATTATTAATAGGATTTCTTAGCAAAAGGATGCTGTTCTATACTGTTATACTTTTGCAAAATATATGTTTAGTAATAGGAGTTAAAACTGAAATTAAGAGCGCAATATTGGAATATGCACGCATGTATGTTGGCTCTCTAGGATTATGGAATGCAATAGTAAAAGAGATACGGCGAATAGTAAATAGCCTGTGCTCAATTCTTGTAGTAGTGCTGATGTTTATGCACTAAATAACCGGGACATGTCCGTGTCACAAAATCCTTTTCCAGAGAATTTTTTTTGCTAAGTTACTCTTACTATAGAGTCGGGTAAAGGCTCGAGTAGTAAAAGATGTAGTGCGAGTAAGGTACTTGTGTTTATATACAGAGGGTGATATGAAGGAAATGGAGCCAGGCAGGGAAGATGTCTATATGGCTTGCCCGATACCTCCATGGTGTTAGTTGTAAATTTTTTGTTGGCAAAAAAGAAATGCATACCAAAAGTAGAGCTTTATAAATACCAAGGAAGAAAAGGTTTGAGAGAGATGAGAGGAGGAGGTATGTACATTTTCATGTAACCTGTGGCACCACTAAAACTCAGTAACGGCAACAGCCGTCTTTTCTTCTCCGGGTTATTTCTGTCCACAAACGCTCTGAAATTCCCTGAGTCGAAGAAGTTGAAGATGCACAGAGCACGGAAGAAGAAAACAGAAGAGGAGAGAAGAGATTGAATTAGGAGTGGTGGAGTCAAGTGGAGGATTTCCTATTCGTAGGCACTTCCAATGATTCATTCATTGAAATTTCTCGAGGCGACCGGTCGCGTTAAATCCCTACGTTCACAATTCATAACCTAAAGAGAGACGAAGAGAGAGAAGAGAGATCTTTAGGGTTTTCTATTAAAACTAAATTGAAGTTTCAAAATTTCCATAATATATCATGGGGGTTTAAGGATGTCTAAATAGAAATTTTGCTCAGGGCGTCAGTCGTGTTCCTCATTGGAGTGTAGTCTGAGATTGTGAGGTGTGAGATCTTGTGGGAGAATATTAGATAATAAAGTAGTCTGTGACTTTTGAAAAGTTATAAAAATTTCTCCGTCTCGACACTCCCTCGTAGCAATCTATCACTGGGAAAGGATGACGGAAGTTTTGACTTCGATTGTGTACGTGAAGAACTACCGTTCTGATCGATTACGTCTCCGACAAAGATACACTTCTTCCCGACAGAATAGCAGTGAAAATATTTTGTTGCCCAGCTCTTTGTCTGGCTCAACTTCAGATCTCTCAATTCACAACTCTGGCAGCGGCAGTAGTGGCATTCATCATTTGAATGGCAATTCAGCAATGGGCTTCGGTTTGAGTCTGGCCAACGGGATTTCCAACGCAGACTTAGGCGCTGGAGCATTGAGATCTTCCTCGGGCTACGGATCTTCCAGTGAATTTGGTCCGTGGACATTTGAGAGGAATTGCCCGCTAGGACCCGCTCTGATTTCTGCAACTGGGAAAACACTTCCGACGGAGTTGTTGGCGTGCAAGGAGAAATTCTCTCTCCTTTCAACTGCAGTTCGGTTGACAGCCGGAGGAGGAGGAGGAACACCTGGCTATGGCTATGGACTTGCAAGTAAAGCCTCCAGCTACATTGACATTCACGGAGCCTCAATCGCCTATCCATTTTGGAGTGGAGGCACACCGAAAACAGCGGGATTGTTTTCTTATCCAGCTCGCCCTGTGTTTCCCTACCAGAGGACTTATTCGGGGGGAGCGAGGATTCGTTGCAACAGTGCAGACCCGGATTATTCCAGGAGAGCTGCTCTGATGGCCATTGAGAGTGGAGCGAGACTCTTGGATATTTCCAGCAGGAACTCAATTGACAGGAAGATTCCCTACAGTCACAATCAGAGTCAATGCACGAGTCGCAGTGCCAGTGCCGACAGATTTGTGACCAACGGACGCAGCTACCCGTCTTCTTTGACGACACCGTCCACCGCCACTCACAACAATCACAATCTCTCCAATAATGTCAACTCAAAAGCCTTCACTCCTGTCACTGAGTTGGCCAGGAATGTCTCTGCCTACAAATGGGACAGAGAGCAAGATCAGGACAAGAGTCGTGCACCCAGTGTCACTCGAGATCACTATGATTCAGATATTAGCACAACTTTCTCAAGAGCTCCGAGATTTTTCTCCAGACAGAGCAGCTTCAACAACGACTCACTGTTTGGGTCTACGAGCAATCTCTATTCATCCTACAACAATGCACACAGTCTGGACAATTCCACGGCTGCTATTTTAACATCCACAACTACAATGACCAGTGGATTCGATGAACACACCAATTCCCTCAACACCATATCCAAAACCGAATGTGCTAGTGTCACCACTACCATCACTACAAATAACGACATTTGTTCACAAACGAGAAAAAAACGATCGGATCTTCGAAAGGATAGCGCATTCTCCTCATGGCTCACTGCAGACGAAGAGAAAACTTTGGCCAGAGTAAGATACACATTTTATTTTAAACTCCGAAACAGGAAACACTCCATTTACTATTTATTATCTCATTTAGAATAGAATATTCATCTATAGCTTAAATAGATAAATTAAACACATTAAGATTGCTGTAATTTATAAAGTTGCAAAATTAGCATAAATGCTGGGAAATTAAGATTAGACCTGTGGAATAGAAAACAGAATCATAAGAAGCAAAAGTCATGAAAATAGTGTAAAAAAGAAGTGGAGTGAAGATGAGGAGTGGACGGGTATTAAAATAGCGTAATTTTAAGCACATGCATCAACCAATGACAAAAGTTGCCTCCTGTTGTATCTCTGTAGATAATAAAGACGGACTACTTCCGCATTGAATCTTCTTCCAACTTTGTTTTTAAACTACACTGGAAGGAAAGTTCAAAGCGTGAGCTGAGCATTCAGTCTGTACTGTATGTACCATGCACTGTAAAAACACTTTGGTAAAAACTACTTACGACACTCAAGCCCTAGTAATACTTGTGCTCCGAAGATTTGTCGTATGTATACATAATACATTCAAGTATAACTTTCTAGATCGCGTAGAGAAAATCACTAGGGATTTTACTAATGTAAAATAAATTGCTAAACGCACCACCTACAACTACACCTCTATCTTAAAATAACTCTTTAATTAGAGTGCTTATTTATGCTGTTGGCAAGTTTTTTGGTTGTTTACCTCTGAAAATATGCACTCAAAACATATTAGCTTTTAAATGCATTCATACATAAGCTTATTCATACAAAAATGTATGATCATACTTTATATATGAGTCATATTATAGGCAACTGAAAAGGTGCTCATCCTAAGTTTGTAATTTAGTGTATTTGCATGCCAAGAAGTTCAATGTATGCATCTTGGTTTCCAGTCAGTGTGAATCTTTCTTGCTATTACATAATTCTTGAGTGAATTTATGAGGGTAATGTCAGTATTAGTATAGCGTGAAGTAAAATGTTAAAGATAAATAGGGAAATGCATTGCTGTAATGCTACAGAAAAGATTTCGGCTGATAGAGCAGAAAGTGTAGAGGAAGTTCATGTTCAGATTCGACGATTCCTTTCTAGATTTTGACTAAATATAGATTTGATTCTGAAAATAGTCATCTTATTGCTCAGAATGTTGTTTAGCCATGAAAGGCTTTCTGCAGACGTGTAATTGTGCGTTACATAGATCGTGGCTGATGACGCCTCTACAAAAGCCCAAAATGGAAATAAAAGCAATGAAAGGAAAAAGCTTTTCTCTCCACTCAGTTAACTCGGCAGAATGAAAACACGGCAGGCTCTAGTTGACATTAGGAGAGAATTTAAAGAATTAAAGGTATAGATAAGAGTACAGAGAGAAGAGGGAGGATGTGCAATGAAATGCAGAAATGCCCGGATTCTTCTAAAATAAGATTTTCTCCTGGATCCGCTCATAGCGCTCGTCACTTTCTTTTTTGTTGTACTTAGCGTTCGTCATCGAGATTTACTATTCACAGCATCATTCCATTTCTCTCTTCTACCCTTTTACTTCCATAGCTATATGCACTTGTGAGTGAATAACATGTACAGCCTTTTTTCGACGAAAAACATTTTCAAAACAGTTGGATAATCTCTATATCCTACATTCAACTCATCCTCTCTTTCGCACCAAAAATAAAAAACATAAATAAGTTACAATGTGTATATCTAAGTTCCTTTACATCGTTATTGCTACTCCTGTTTTTCCAGAGACGAATATTTAACTGAATCTTTCGACAATCCTAATAAATAGCATTTATTTTTGGCAATGTGTTTACCAAAATATTAGTTGCTAAAATGATCTATTAGCACTCATAAACTCTTTTTAAAAACACATTCATCTTTATGCTTCTATATTGGCTTCATAGTTTAATCTAAACAATAATTGCCAAATAATTTGCTCATTTCTAGAGTGGATAATGCTCTAAATCTACTTGACGCAATTATTTTATCAAAATGTGGCATACCAAGTAGAGATCATTTTCGACTTAATACAAACTACAAAGTTTTATTAACAGGTTTATGTTCTTATGTCATGGTGGGGAATGTGAATGTTTTCCTCATTTGTGGTTGCGAATCACTGGGCAATGTAAATAAATGTATCACTGAGCATTGGAACGCAATCAAGTTCTAACCTTTATCATGAAAGTTTATTTGAAAGCAATAACACAAAATAACTTGCCTTGTTGAAGAATGCAAAAGGCTATGGCTAACATTATATGGAGCACATTTTTTTAATTATATTATAGACGAATTGAGATCCAAATGGAATCAGTAGTAATTATTGATCGTGTGAAGAGATTAAAATCACAGGAAAAGGACAAAAGCTGTTTCATGTTGTGTTTTGCCTTTTTTGGAAAGTATAAATGTTCTAGTTATGCTAATTTTAATCTGCTACTAATTAAAAAGAGAAAAAAAAACCGTTATGCTTCAGCTACACTTTAGGTAATTTTGAGAGTTGTAGCAAGTACAATTACCTTCTACTTCCTTGCTGACACTTAAAACAATATCACAGAAAAACAATCAAATCTCTTAATTGCACTTACGTTTAAGTTACACACATTCCTCTGTATTTCTTGTAACTTTGCAACTGTTTTCAGAACTGTTACTGGTCACTTGTAACATTTACGAGGATAATGACAAAAGACACTAAATGATAAGAAATGGGAGTGATGGAAGATAGAACACTAGCACAGAGATCAATAGCATTCTACTTCGTTAACTCTCAATGATAACATTTTCAAGTGCAGTAGAAAATTAAATGTGTTCTGTCACTAATTACATTGCCCTAAAATGCGAGAGTAGGTAGTAGGAGTGTTTAATGATGGGACTCTTAAAGCTAAATGTAGTTAAGGAGGGGTTTACAGGATTCGGCAAGACACTATACCTTGCGACAAGAATTTTAAATTTTTCCCATAAGAATACT
>JAAAYG020018055.1:0-19835 GCA_009936455.2 Tomocerus minor
GGATTGTCGATTGAGAAAGGATTGTCAGTTTCACGGTTGTGAATGATTACAGAAATAAATGCTGGGTGAAGAATCGGTAGAGGGATCGATAGGCACATTGTAGTATCTTCCACACTAAAAATAGTAAATAGATCACTGCACATGTGAGACCATCATCTTTTGGTATTTTGCGGATATTATACAAGTAGGTAAAGAAAAATCAGCTGTATTGACAAATTTCCGCTGTGGTATCAGTTTTGCTTACATGTGAGGTGACCTTGCCAAAGGATTAAAAGCTGATACGTCCAAGTATGGTGAATGGATATGGTATTTGACTTTGGACATTGTCACAACATCTCCTGACCAAAATTCGTCTTCAATGCTTCCAATAAAGATGTCGGTTGATATAGGACTGTGCTTCATTGTCATCTGAAGGAAAATGAAAACAAAATTGTCAATGCAATTCTGCGTACTGTACATTTTACAACTTTTATCGCTAAAGATATTTGATAGGTTGCTTTCACCTCAAGATTGAAATATACATCCAAGTCTTCTAAAGGTGTTAAAAAATCTTGGCAAAATACTTCACTCATTAGAAGAATGCATAGGTTCATCCAATCGCCATACTCTAAACCTCTAGACTCCCAAAAGTTATTAATTTCTTCCTGGCACGACATTCTTGAGAATATTCTGTCAGGGTAGAAATTCTGAGCCATTTTACAAGCTCCTAAAAGAGCCCTCTCTAACTGTGGCTTCCGCATCCGAATTCTTGATCTTGTTGCTACATTCAAACCAGTTTCCAATTCTCTTCGACGCTTCATTACTCGATCTTCTAAATTGGATCGTAATACTAAAGTTTCTCGGATCAAGTCACGATAAGGACCTTCATTCTCAATTAGTTTTGCAGAGAAAGGCCCGAAACATGACTGGAAAAATGATTTGAATTCCATTTGTGGTTGTGTAATCATTTGGTTGGTTTTCTGGTAAAAAATGTTAAGTTCTTCCATTTCCAAACGTGCTTGGAAAGCAATCAATGACTGTTCCGTATTGATCTAAAGGTATTAAAGACAGTTTAGTTAGTTTACTTGGGTTGAAGTAACGTAGTGTTAGAAGCAGTAAAAGTTTAGAAACGAATGTTTGAAAAAATAAGTGCCCATGGGCTTGTAATTCGCAATATACGGAAGAACTACTACCTACTGGCAAAAACTAGTTAGTCTATTATCATAGCTAGTACACTTATATCCAGTAAAATGTATAATAAATCTTTCGTATCTAATATCATAATCGTAATCTAATAATATGTGTCATCTAGTTCTAGTACTTATAGTTTTTATAATCTTTCTATCCTAATTGCAAATTATATCTTTTGATTTCTCTCATGCATGGATACATCATCCACATAATGCGGCAGAAAGTAAGAATTTTCTTCGCACCAAGTAATTTCCACTGATAAGTAAAACTTTCTCGTACTGGCGATTTCATGCAGTAGGTAACTTATAAATAACTTAACACTCATACAGTTACTTACTTCGTAATAAAAGTCGTTTTCTAAACCAGGTCCCATTATCCTTTTGATAATCCAACTATTTCCAGAGGGTAACCTTCCCTTCGGCTTTATTAGGGAATAAAACATGATTGAATCCCATCCCAAACGGAGACCATAATTAATAAGTGTCCCTGTAAAATGGTGTAAAATGTACATTACTATCGGTTTGAAAACTTGTACAGACAAAATCCTCCTACAGTCATATATATAAAGGAATTGTTCAAAATAGTTCGTGTGAATGCGGTATATATAGGCTTTGATATTCATTTATAAACTTGTTAGATTCTACATTATCGTAATAGTTGTAGGTTTTAGCACAAAAACTTACATAAAACTATGAGTGTAAAGATGACAGGACAGATAATCAAAGCTCCACACAAACACACAATCGGTTGTAGCACCCCTTGAAGTATTAGAGATCCCAAGGTGAAAAACACAGGGAAAAACTTTTGTCGGTTCGGAACAGGACACTCAAAATCATAGATTGCAATACAAATGATGTGGAAGACAATAACAATGACGGGCACCCTGGCAGATAAAAAGGAATAAAAAAGTTAGTAAGTTCTTATGGCATATAAAACCTGGTAATGGGATGATATGTAACACGGGGCATGATTATTGTAGGGCAAAGAAAAAAGCAATTAGGTTGAGTATTTTGGGGTTTATGGTGGTACTTTTGTAGTAGTAAATAAATAGTAGTCAAGTTACCATGCTGGGGCCGTAGCTGCGAGAAGAAAGCTGAGCAAACAGATTACAACGGATCCCAGTGGAAGAAACAAAATGATAATAAATGATAAACAGAATCCCTTGAAAAAGTAATTCCAGAAACGATTGAGGAAACGATTCCAGCCTTTACCCAAGAACTGAGTGTCTGGTTGAGATTCAAATCGAGTTCTCGCTTTAGAAACACGTCTCCAAATGTCTGTCAGTCTTGAGATTAGCGTAGATGTTTGAGAGGATTTCTTCGGACACAACGTGCCGTTTACTTGAGAGAGTTCTAGGTCCGTCATAAACGGTTTAGTGCAGAAAACTGCCCGTAAACTTAGAGGACTGCACCAAGGGACCACATAACCCAGGATGTACATGATATTCAGCATCCAGGTGATTGTTCTGAAAATCATGTTTTGTATTCTCCACAAGGGCCATCTGCTAGTTGTCATTATGCATTTGACACGCTTTACTGTGAAGATCGGCTACACAATCCCAAATCAAAGACATTAACTAAACATCCCACTAATGTCCTTCTCAATTCTTTTCGTTTAATAAAACAATGTAAATATCACATAAAAATCTCTTGAATGATTGTACAAATGATAAATTCAGTCTCTTACATGATATGGATCTGTTCGAGGGCTGGTAATTGTAGTAGGAACACAACTTACAACTGTGGGGATTATTTCTGTCTGGCCATGGAGACTTCGGGTTATCACATAATTCTCAGGCTTCCAGATCATTATTTTCCATTCGAATATTCGGCATGGCTTTTTGTCGGCTTCCAGCTCTTTCCTTAATACAGGCTCGGTCTGCAAACGCAAGCAAACATAGTTGACAAAAATTACACCATAGGGTATACACATAGGGACATATTATAAAAGACTCAGTTTACTTACATCTCTCATGAAGGCTAAGTCTCTGGCAAGGAAGTAAGTGTGCTGCTTTAGGAAATGTTGTCGGAAAAGCTCCAGAGAGATTTCATGTGGAAGCCAACGATTCTCCTCAAAAAATTTAGACTGAAAAATAAATAGCAGATTATAAGGGATTGCAAGTAAGGATGAGTTATCAATTGAGTTGAGGATATTAATGTTCAGATTTCAAAGACAAGTTTATAAAGCGTAACTTACTTGAGATCTTTCCATTTGCATTTTCATCCACACAGGGTCACGAGAAAGAGTGGGATAAGCACCCACTAAAAACTTGCGAGTATCTTTTAGCTCAGATTCCAATTTTAAACCGACATTATCAACAGCCCTATGATTAACAGTTAGATAACATTTGGAAATTACTTATATGCATAAGTTTAGGTTAGTGATTTTAGTGATGTTGACGTACCTATGCATCAGAACATAAAGTTGGGCTTGTTCAATTAAAAGTCTATCTATATCCTGAGCAATAGATGTGATTTCAGGGCAGGCACGTATAGCATTGTAAACTCTTCGCAAATACTCATCCATAACCATGATGTTTGCTTCCTAAAATTTTCATTTGTTTACTTAGTCGTGTAAACTACAGATGTAAACACAAACTGGGTGAATATAGATGAATAGGTACAGACCATTTCTATTTCGCTTTCAGACATCTTTCTCGTTTTCAACTCAGTAATAACTTTTTCCCGAAATGATAGAAACCATCCCCTTGCAGATTTTTCTAGAAGGCGACCCAAGGGTGGACCAACTTTTCGAAAAATGTCCCTGCAAGAATATCATTAGCTTTTAAATTTATAAGAAAATGGATATCCATCATTCTAGACTTGCAATATACAAATGTAGATTTCTATCGACACATAATTTCTAAATACAAACCTGTCGAACAAGCGTAAGTCCAAGTCCAGAGACATGAAATTTTTGAAGCGGTAGGGGACTGGAGGAGGCCTCTCCATGGCCATGGTAACTTTTTCCCGCATAGCTTTGTTCGCCTGATTCCGGACATAGCGGCCCACACCTTTAGCTCCATCACCCTGTTCCATCCCCGGAAAGAATGTAAAAACCGTGTGTGAAAAGGATATAACTACGATTGAGTTACATGCGATAATGAAAAATCTCTTACTTTGCACTTTAACTCAGCTACAAGGAATTTACAACGCTCTTCCTGAATTTTCCTTTCCAAATTGGGCGCGTACACTTTCCCAAACCCAATAACTAGATCTAATTATGATTAAATATTGACATTAGTTCATCGGAAGGCCCGGAGGGGATTTAGATATCTGCACTTAATAATAAGTTGATAAAATTGTGAACTAACCGAAAAGTTCAATGAGATCAAACTTAAGACAGCTTAAAGATTGTTTCACGCTAAGACTTTCGCCCAGAAGAAACTGTGGTGAGTAAACAACGAGAAATCGCAGTGCGAAAGAAAGTCCATCTAAGTACTCTTCTTTTGCTGTATCGACCCCTTTTTGAAAAAATGGGTTTAATCGCCAAACATGATTTTGTCCAGGAAAGTTAACACTTGGAACTGTAAATTGCCTGCAAGAAATTAAGAAAACACACAATTAGCAAAACAAAAAATCCAGGCAACTAAAGATTGTTTCTGAATGCTAATACTAGCTCAATTTAATGATAATTTACCCTTTGCGCTTTATTGATTGTAATTGATTGTGTCCAAGAAACTTGGGGTTTCCTTTGCAATCGGTGGTCAGTGCGTCTAATTCATCAAATGTAGGTAAGACAAATAAATCTTTAATGCGGACCAATTTATTATCCACAATTGACGGTGGGAGAAGGATTGGAAAGGATTTCCAATGAAACAATACTCGTTCGGATACCAACTGGATTTTTTCAATGACTTCCCTTACATTTTGATTTGTCAGGGTATCCCACTTAATATCCAACTCAAGTTTGCCTTTCTGCAATGAAACAATGTAATTCGTCACTTGTGCGCTTAAAACCATTTCTAAAGTCTAAATGTATGTACATTATTGCTACATTGCATAATTATCACAGAAATTAAACACGTAACACACGTAAACTATCGCTATCTAAAATCTTAATATTGTTTTTCAAGTATTTCTATGTGTATTATGTGATTAGAAGAGAAAACGACACAAATTGTACTAAAGACACTAGTAACAATGATTTTTACCTCTGGATCTTGGTTCATGTTGCATTTCCTCCACAATTACAGTTTAGGTTTGCTACATAATTTTGGGTAATTGTCTAACAAGGCGTAGGAAGACCGGTTTTATTTCAAACATTGTTTATTTACAAAGTAACATTAGTATAATCTAAATATGTTGTATGTAAACCTTAACCTTGGTGTCGGATTAAGAGTGAAAGGGGAAAAGAGATGTATCTGCTATATGTACATAAATAAGGATGACTGTTTAGCCATTTTGTTGGAGAGAAAGAACTGTCTACTGGAAAGTGATAAATTGAGATAAGTAAAAAGTGACGGATATGATGGCAAAATCCTTTGTGGTTTATTTCGGTGATGGTTTTGTATGACAGCGACGGTGGAGAAAAGGCCCAGCCCAAAATCAGCTGATGGTTCTGTAGTAGAATTGCAGGAAAAGGAACAAATGCCTTCTTTGCAGCTCTTCTGTACGAGAGCCGCAGAGAGAGCAATCCGTAAACCTTCCAATGAAACGAGTTTTTTACAGGGAAACTGTTTTTGAACATAAACCTTGCTATACACGACTACGAAACATAATTACATACGCATTACTGTATGTTTCTCCAGTAATCTATATGCTCCTATCACTATGCACATGCTGAATTGTAGAATTCATCATACTATAACATTTAAGAGCATGATCATGCACAGCACACAAGGTATATATGCAGTAACTTAAACGAAAAGCTTGAAATATGTGACCTGAGTTGGGAGAGACTTTGTAGGAATTACATTTCAAGTACATAGTTCATGTCACAATAAAATATCAATTTAAAAAGTTATTTCTCGTTTGCTACACTGCACTGATGATATGCAGGATAAACAGGATGCTGAATGTGGCTATAATGTGGCCGTATATTACATGCTTTTAATTGACACAATCATATAGCCATAACTTATTGCATACAGTTTGTCATTCTTCCTATACAAATAGTCGAGTTGAACATAAAAGAGCTTAATGCTAACAATTTATGAGTTTAGAATGATTCCTTTTAGTTCTTTTTCATTTATACGGACGATGATAACTTTTGTAAGTTAGTAGTGTGCATAAAGAAGTTGAAACGCATAAAATCCAAGATATCTCTTTTGCAGAGAAATGCTAATTTACTTGATTCCATTATGCGGCATTTTCTATTGTGTAGCATTGGACTGCTCTAGGTATGCATGTAATCGCTAACACACCTAAATAATTAACAATTAATAAAATCTAAGTTGGTCTGGTCAGTCGACTACAGATAGTCTAGTTGAAATTCTTTTACCAACATAAATGCATTCGATATAAGGTTAACAAAATTCACGAACATAAAAAACACATTCTTTTCTCGATTTCAAATGGTTTCTGTTCATTCATGTTGTCTACTTAATGTATATGTTTAGTAGGCACAATATTTGTATGGACAGACAGACACATAAGAGCTGCAGATGAACGAACCTAATTAATTTTGTGAAAGTACGAGTAACTAGCATGTAAGTAACCAAGCAGTGAATGAAAAATGTTGCTTTTTATCTATTTGTCTGTTGTGTCTGATGTCTGTATTTACCTATAGTGTTAGTGTTCTCTGGCTCTGCAGCAGTTAGACTTGTTTCTGTTGTAGCAGATCTTTGACTAGATTGACCACAGTCAGATTATTAAACTCTGTAATATTACTCTCATTAGCAAATCAAAAATTGTACAAGATAATTTATTAAAAAATCAGTCATATTATGCGAAGGTCTTTCTTATTATTAAGTAAGTCCCACTACCTACATGTCTGCATTTAAGATACTCGTAAAAATATTCATATCCAATATTATCATATCGTAACATTTACGTAAAATGTGATACAAGATAGTGGATTAGGTGCCTTATATGGATGTACCACGATAATATTATGATCCTTTTGCATTTGCACAACGAGTTAACCTTTTCTCTTCGAAATATTTCACGGAATCCTCCTTTAGGACTGAGGTTTGAGGTACCACGTATTGTAAATTTTGGCATACTACTTGGGATTACTAAGCTCTCGTTCTTATGCAGACTTCAATGCAAGCGGTTAGCTAGAAGATATTTTAATTGTAATACCATACGTTCACCCTTTTTAAACATGTTTTACCATCTGAATCCCTTTTCGACAAATTTCTGCACATCATCATTTGCATCAGATGAAGGTTCAGTTTCATTCCTTGGATATTCAGGTCTTGTTATATGAACCTCTTTACATAATTTAATATAAATTGAATAATCAGTCTAGATATCATCTCCTAATGCAATAAGTATGTCTGCCATGGTCAGAATAATATCCCAATCAATAGGATGCTACCTTAGAAAAGACCTTAACTAAGTAGGTACGTGGTCAGCTAATATCTAAATAGCGAAGTAGGATAACATAAAAGCAGCAAAAATATATATCTTTAAAAGGGTTCTCTAGAGGAAGATTTGGGAGATTGATATTTCTCAATTGAGGCTATGCACAAAAATTCAGATTTTGTATTACAAGGGTCTAAAAAGTGTTCACTGTTCTAAATTTCAATTTTAATTTTGTGCTCAAAAGTGTGCTTGATGTGTACATGAAATGGATTCATGAAAAAGGTATCTCTATTCTGAATAAATCATAGCCGGGAAGTTGACTAGAGTCACTTGTAAATAATTTAAGCTAGAAGAGCAAACTCGCTAGCTTAACAAATAATATGTGACCCTTTGAATAAAAAGTTTTGGAATGGTATACTTAATTAACACAGATACCTTGGTAGGTTTAAGGTGTGCAGACAGTGTGTTTATATTTAGTACGCAAGCAGACAATTTCAAACTTGTTTGGAGGTTTTCCATTAATAGATGATGAAAAACATATTTACGCAGTTGACCTGTATCAAAGTAAGACCTTAGTCATCTCACCACCTCCAATTTTACCTTCCTACCTTCGGCACTTAGAAAAATAACGCAATTTAGTCGTATTTATAGAGTTGAGAGGTGGACCTTTCCAGAAGCGACTGTTGACATTGTAATGAAGCGTATTTAAGATAGTATCCTATCTGTAGCAATAAGAAAGGACAAGATAGGAGGCAGTCCATTTTTCATTTGAGTACAATGGATGATGTATCCGTAGCCACTGGGAGGCAATGCAGATATCAGTAGTGTAGTGTAATGTACTTGGGTTTGGCATCGGAGCAGAGTGTCGATGGAAAAAGCTGATAAGTGTCATATCGATTCTCTCTGTTCTCTGCATGCCTCTGAGGTAGTCGAATTTTCTGTAGGATTTATCTTGGGAGTTGAAGAAACATCATAATAGAAGTAGCGCCAAGCCGTAGCATTTGGAGAACAAAAGTAATAGGAGAATATGAGAAGGAAGCCCTTAGCCTTCATATTTTACTAGATCGAACCACAGACTCAGAAGAAGTAGGTTGTTTGTTGGAAATCTCATCTCGTCCAAGTAATTTTCAGGATATAAATTATTACTACAAAGATAAATAGACACTAAATCTAAATGAAATGGTATATTTTTCCTGGAGAAATAGATAAAATGAGATGTTCTTTGGGTGGGGGGAAGAATAGGCTAATGGTAGGAAACAATATCCACGTCTACAAGTGTAATAGGTGGGGATTTGAAAAGAATGTTGGATAAAGGGAATGGGGAAGCCAGAGGAAAGTTGTCCCATCAAATAAAACCCAGACGACATTAACAAAGGAGAACTAACTACTAGTGCTACACATTCTATTAAATATTAACTAACTTACTATCTCTGTCTTCCAAACAACGGACTTGAATTTTCTGAAATGCATACCAACAAAAGAGAATAAAGAAGGGCTAGCATAGTAGTCGGAACCGCAGAGCTTTTGCTTTGTAGTTGTTGTCGTGGTCATATACACATAGATTTTCGAGCTCTCTGGCTTAGAGCAATCTACTCAACTAAAACTGAGTGAACACAACAGACAGAGCCTCATCATTGCTATTGTATGCTCCAAACACATTACTCAACAGAACACAACTGAACATGAACTGGAAGGGAAGCCAAAGGAAGACAGAGTCAACTTATTGTATGGTGTGCATTTGTTGTGCCCTCACTTTATAAAAACTCAAAACTATTTCTTTACTATATCTTCGAATCTCATCCACACTTATACACTGCACCTAGGCTCTTGGGTTACGTAGCTCAAACTTTGCAAGTTGCAGGGAGCTTAACAACACTTGCCAGTTCATAATGCCTAAACCATGTTCGAACCTTTTCCATATTGAGTCTATCTCCATCTACAGATATACAACCTGCAGTATTTGATGATGGAAAGAGAAGACCTTTATATTCCAATATCCTTAATCCTTACATACCCAATCGTAAGCAAAGCGTAAAAGTCTCCTACCAAAAAGTCCTCATACACAGAGGCTAGATCCAATATACATCTCTACTCATGTACTCATGTCTGTGTACTACAAACACTATACAAGAAGTATAGCAATAACATCCACATATAAATAGATGAACCACTGAATAGCATATCACATTTGCTTTGAATGCTATTTCAAACCTATCTTCCCTTAATATATTCCATCGCCACATGAATACATACATTACTATTCCCTTCTATTATTTCGATAATAGACATAGCTCTGCACAAAAGGCAATAGGCGAGGCAACAGAAGGGTGCGGGCGAACTTCTTACCTATACACAACTCGATACAGTCTGTTTTTTAACAACATTGTCATACAACATCTACTTACTTTTACTTGAAATCTCTTGAATCTAATAATTATTCTTACTGTAATATTCATTTCCTTTTCTTTATTTTTTAACTGATTCATGAGTCATCATTTCTAATTTCAAGATTCTGCAGTACTTACAGAAAACAAAATGTATGTATTTGCATCACAAGTCTTGTGGTTTAATTACTATTTTCGAGAAAAGCATTTGCCAGCATTGTAAAATAGTCTCTTACACTACTGTGTCAATTATTTGCATCACTTTTCTTGATTTTCATAAAAATTCCATTTCTTCGACTTTTATCCGTAATTGTAAGCGTATTTACAAATGTTGAGTTATAAATCTGAAAATGGAAATAGTTGGTAGACTATACAGTCTACCAAGGTGAAAGAGATGTTTGTGCTGGAGTGGTGCATTGCATTTGTGCCGGCGTGTATGAAGGGAGAGAGAACGTGTTGGAGGCAAAGTAAAGCAAAAGTTGTCGGTAGTCCGGTGTGTCGGCTGGCTGGCGCAGTAGAGGCAAAGCAAGTCAAGTGAACTTTTGAAAGGCAGAGTGCTATGGTCGGAGAGGCTGGTTATGTATATGCCATTGTATTGCCTGAGAGTATGAGTAGAGAGAAGGAGCTCTCATGTGTAATCTTCTGTATGTAGTGGAGGATCATAAGAAGAGGAAGAAATAGGGAAGAGACCCCCAGTTAGTTGAGGTGACTTGACTTGACTTTACTCGACTACTCGAATCCAGTTGTCTTCTCTCTAAATTCACTTTCCTTTCCATGAGGGTGAAATTCTTGAGATTTCTTGTTTACAGCCAAACAGCCTTGCCTTATAGCCGGACTGAAGAAGAAGAAGAAGAGGCTTAGTATTTTTAGTATAGTCCTCCTCCTATAGCATAACTTCATGTGTATAGGTATCTCTATAGAGTGATAGGGCAACAAAAGCCGAGCTGTGCAAGACAATTCCTTATTCAATCTGACTGCTTCTATCACAACAGAAGAGTAGGAAAACAGAGAAGACGAAGGAGCACGTTTCTTCACAGACAGACAGAGTCTCCAAAGTGCATTCTATCTCTCATCTACCTCTCTAGTTAAATTGCTAGGACATAAATATTTTATGAGAAAATGCACAGAGCATATTTTGAAGGAATAGATCACAGTCCATATGACAGGTAGTTATAATAACTAGTAGTCAGGAGGAGCAGTCGTGTAAGGATAAGGAAGAAAGAAGTTATCACAGTTCAAGTTTGCATCGTTTAATATACACATCGTCACCTTTATCATCCATCATATCTGCAATCAGGCAGGCACATTGCGATACGAGCCACGATTGTTATTACTGTAGACACTTAATACACTTACTCTTCTGGGAGAGTGAGTGAAGTGAGTGTCGTAGCCCACACATTCTACGAGGAGCCACACTGTTTACATTATTTAGCCATAGACCAAGGAGGTAGTTGTCTTAGAACTAACTGTGCATAATCTGATTTGATATCAAGCGATCAGAAGAGTGTAATTACCTAGCTGCAACAGCAAATGAACACTATCAGTTTGTACATTAGCGAGTTGGTTGGGTTGGTTGGGGCAGCTATTTTATGTTATATGAGGATATAAGTGAATGTGGTTGCACTCTTCCACTGAACTAAGGCATAGGAATTGGAAAGGCAAGATTACAATATTATTTCCTTCAGGCCGACACTCGAACCCAATCCCACACTCACATCACACCACACACACCTCACCGTAGCACCACATCATCATAATATACTACGACTCACTCTGATCCATCATACACTCTTTGGCTTCATTCGTTTGTCAACTGAGCTAAGGATTCGCCAACTTCCTTTTATTGCAAATTCTCAAATCCACTACTACTACTGCATTGTACGTAGACTGATAGATAGAGAGATAGCTGTGTGTAAGAATCCTATTATAGTATACTACACATACACACATACACATACCTACTCACGATCATAATAAATTCTATGCACAAACTTTTCGTTTTTACTTCCCTATCCTCCTGTATACATACTGTTGTGATTTGTGTTGTTGTCTTGTCGTGTATCCCATTGCATAGTCTCTTCATTTTGTCTAGTACTGCGTGTGAGACTTGAATTTTACGTTCATTCATAGTTTGGCCCTGGACGCAGAAAAATATTGTCTCTTGGCTTCCCTAGCCTAATTCTCATCCGAATTTATATTACATCTTTGTTCGGCAAATGTACCTGAATTCTTTACGAGATTTTTCTCGTAATTTATGTTTGTTATTAGTTGTTCAAGCTGACTGAGGAAAATCATTGTGTCGTGTACACAATGCAAAGTGCTGTTTCATCACATAATAGCCTACGACTACAATAGAATCGGGCACAGATTATTTGTGATGGAAAGATTTACGGATTGAGCCTGAAAGTTCTTATTTGGCTGTCCTCTCTCTCTCTGAGTCTGAATTCCACTTTTGGATTCGCGAAAAGAATCAAGATTTACTACTTCAAGTGTTTCCAAATCACATAAAGTGTAACCTTCAACATGGATACAGTCGATGTGAACGAAATTACCAAAGAGATTGATGGAATCTATAAGGTACTATTGATTTACCATTTACAAATACATACTTACTAGAAATAGTAGCTATTAAGCCGTGCCAACTTCTCCTACTACCATCATACTAAGATCCGTGCGGGAGAATTCGATACGATCATACATTAGATCAACTAGATACTTATCTGTTTATGCACATCTCTAATAGCATCCATAAGGAAAAATGTAGACAGGAGACAGGACACGATAACGAAGAGCTTTGCAAGGAACAAAAATATAATTGCTAAGATTATATATAAGGGTTATATAAAATCAAATTCTCATTTTTCTCATCATATGCAAATCACAAGTGCTAAAATGCCACACTGAGCAAATGCATTCATTAAACTTGTTGTTTCCGCAAAGCTTTTCGTGATCATGATGTACCTGATTAGTTAGTATAGGGTATAAGGTGCTTGAGGTTACAAGTGTAATAATAATAATATTTGTAACTAATAATATCCTCGTACATATGAGCATTTAATGTAGCTACATGTTTGCGCAAGTTGTGAATCAATTTTAGACATTGTTAATTTGCAAAGAGGTAGAATTCGAAGGTGAGTGCATATAGGCAGTTTATTTCTTGCTGTTTTGTTCTGCTGCAAGGAGTTAAGAAACCAAGTCAAGATGTGATGAATTTAGCTGGCAGCTATTTGCAAGTAGGTATTTTTATAAGTATTTCGGCTGAAGGTCACCGACTGGTCATAAGTAAGAGTTGTGGAGTCTCTTAGACAAACATGATGATCATAAATACAGAGTTAGCATACTGGGGTATAACAAAAGCTGTTAACTACTGATAGTCATACATACACACTGCACATAGTCCGTTTAATGATTTTAAGCTCACAAACTTAACTTGAGCAGGAGGCTAACAATCTTCATAATTCATAAAGAACGACTCAACGACTACCAATAGATAATTTCCTCGCTTATTACGATTTATCATGTGGAAACAGGTATGCGAAGCTAAAGAAGGTTTTATGCACTGCAAGTGCCAACTTTATTTAGTACCTGCTTGGGCATACTTTTCTTAAGTCGTAAGCTACTTTGAGAAGAATTGAATTTTTTGTTTGTTTAAAAGACACCAGCAAAAAAGAAATTGCATTAGTTTGGTTTAAGTCCTTCTCGATCTCGACAGAAGAGTCTAGTCTTAGTCTCAGTCTAACTATAAATATTTACAACTTTCTTGTCTTCTACGATACATTAAAGGTTAATGGAACGATTAGAGCGAAACATTAATAATTAGTTAACAACAATAAGCATCCTTCTCTAAGTGTTCCAATGTTTACACAAAATTCGCTAATAGCATCTACAAACAAAGGCTTGTTTATTCTTTGTAGGAGATATTTTGTCGAGCCGATTATTCTCCATAAGAAGTTTGCAACTAAACGATCTTGTACGTTTCATTCATTAAATCTTGTAGACATACATAAAAAACGTAATTGAAAATCCCAAGGAATCTGATAAGAACATTTCCATTTCGGATTACGATCTAATAAATCCTGATTGCATTGCACTGATGCTTATGTTTTTCTCTAAATTCCTATAATGCAGATAGCTAGATATTTATTTAAATACATTAATATTATAGCAATAATTTAGCCATATATATACATACATACATACATAATAGTATAAATCGAGTAGGTATTTACAATTACAGGATCAAGAAGCTGTTCTGTAGGCTTTCATAAAAAAACCTGCTCGCAAATATATTCAGCAAAGCTGGAATTACTTTCCACTTACTTACCCTGTCCACAAAATAATAGCTTAGGAGCATACGTTCTTGTA
Source organism: Tomocerus minor (assembly GCA_009936455.2). Taxonomy (NCBI): domain Eukaryota; kingdom Metazoa; phylum Arthropoda; class Collembola; order Entomobryomorpha; family Tomoceridae; genus Tomocerus; species Tomocerus minor. Next base: position 14,390 of record JAAAYG020018055.1, read on the forward strand.
GGTAAGGAAAATTGTAGTTTATTCAAAGCGCTCTTCTGTAGTAGGTATGCAATAATAATATGGTGAATAGGTGAATTGGCAAAGGTATATCCTAAATGCAAACGAATGTAATAAAATATAGGGAGAACGATTAGATTTAGAGAACAAAGCATAACCAATTACTAACCACACCACATTTGACTATAGTAGAGAGAGGGATTCTGCATATTTGATAGAATTATATAGCGAAGCTCTAATAAGTGGCAATTGAGAGTGTATAGGAGTGTAGAATATTATAGCTTGCTAAAGCTATTGGATAAGAGAACCACAGCAAAGCAAACCACAGCCACAACCTACACACCTCAATTTAAGTGAGCGAAGTCTTTCTTCTTTGATTTGGCTCAGGTAAAAGGGAAAGGCCTTCTAAATCATACTTCTTAGTATGTACAGTGAACAACAAAGAAAATCCTAAGTGCTTTTGGCGATCTGTAAACATGTAGGTATCTTTATAATGCGCAAATCTAGTCTCTAGTATCCATCCTTATACTAGTAGGCTAATAGAATCTGTTCTCACTTAAATTGCGGTTATCCCTAATACTACTTATTAGAATAGAGCTGTGTGTGTAATGTATATGATCTGTTCTGTGCCTGCCTTGTATCCTTTCTGCTGACTTTATCTTCAAATCTTGAATGAAAAGCCATTCTTTGCTTTAGACTCTGCACCCTTTTATTTAGATAGCCTGTTCACAGCTATATATCTATATCCATCCTTTCTTTTTCAAACATTTCATTGCATTAGAATATTATGCATTATCTTGGGGATTTTTTGTGTTGGGTTCTGTTGATGCATGGTGAACCCTTTTTAGCTATGTGCATTATATGTATCTCTCTGAGAAACACAAAGTAAAACAATCAAATCACACGTCAACCTTAGAACCAACCACCATGCCCCATACCACTATCATATAAGGAAGGGATCTTACACAACTCTGAATTAAATTGCATATATATGCCATGTCATGTATGTAATATATTTGCCATTAGGTCCAATATGTTTTCTTGAGACGTATCTCTGTCTCTGGCCATTCATTAGCTATCTAGAATCTAGAATGCACATATCATTCAATTCACATCTTCTCTAGAGTCATTCCACTAAAATTAATTCTGTTTGTACTGCACATGTGAGTACATACACATTGACAATGGGAATGCTATTTGCTCAAATGTACAAGCATTTGTAGTTAATAAGGTTGTGTTTGTTACGTGCATTGTACATAATAATGTATGTATCTATCTATCAGGTCTCAGAAAGATGAATGTGAGAATGAATGAAGAATCGAACCCACATCTCATTAGAGTCAGACAGATGAATACGCACTTATGTATGTGTTGGTTATTATTAATGTATGTACATACATGTATGTTGCAATGCAATGGGATTGAAATGTGATTTGAGGTATCTGATTAGAAATAAGACATTAGACTCAATGTCACGACTCTGTGTAGGAATCTGAAAAATGAAAGTTTGTCAATGGGCACGTAAAGTTTCGTGGCGTATTGTGCTTGTCTATTGTGAGTAATTGCATATTGGTAATTATTTGTATTGGAGTCTTGACTCGGAACAGAGCACAGAGTTAAAGTTGTGCAGAGTATTTAGGAAAATACAACGCAATGCTAGAGATAGAATAGAATAGGAGATGATGGTTGATTTTGACAAGTAAGAGTCTCGTCGTGATTCAAGATGAGAATATTAGCTAGCCAGAGGATACAGATGCACAAATTGCCAAAATAATAAAGATCCTATGCTACTAATCGCAAGTGTTAATAAGCTGTCCTAGAAATGTGTACTCTGGCTACACGTCCATCCAACGTCCTCTCTCACTATCTCTCGCTTGTCTTCTTGCGTTTCCATTCAATTGAGACGGAGGATAGAAAATCTACGAGGAGAGTTTTAGTTGATTGCTTTGTTGAAGCTAAATTATTAGTGTGATCAAGGTGTGTAGGGGAGGGACATGGCAAAAAGAACGCGTTAAAGTTGACTAGACGAGGCGATGTAGGGAAAACTCCTCGATCCACCATTGAAAATTTGTTGTGTGCGTTACATATGATGATATTATATGCACATGCTATTACACGCTGTATTTTTGATTTCACTTAATTAGCTTTTCGAAACAATTACTAATATAACAGAGAGATAGACATGGATATAAACATTGAGGATCTAACACCAGATCTGACATGACAATGGGTAAACAGATGAAAAGATGAATCGAGCATAGACAACAAGGAGCTTACAGACTATAGGAAAAAGTAATGATACGGTATTAGAAAAGCGTTGTTGCCCGAGGTGCTCAGTGTCTGGTTGGCGAACAAAAGTGACCCAAATTGATATTAGCGAAACATTCGGGGTCATTTTCACAGAGGAGACAATATATAAGAGCCAATGAAAGAACAGAGCACAGGTGCTATGCATAAATCAGCTTACAGTTTCATTATTACTACTCTCTGCATTAGAGAGATAATAGTACGAGTAGGTAGTAGAAATTATTCAGTGTCAGTCTGTTTTATTGCTCTATAGTTTAGTTAGTTACTTATAATGAATGCTCTGCACTTACTACTCACTCATGTCAACTGATAGATTTATTTATCTGCCTCCATCGTGTTTGCAATTGCATGAGGAGCAGAAAGAAGCAGCTGCTACACGATTTCTAGTTGACAAAGTACGTAGTAGTATATCTTAAGTATGCAAAACAAAGGAGTAGTATTGACGAAACTGGACTAGACGAGCTCTACTGCTACAAGACGTTATTATGTCTATTTAGTAGAGTAGTTTAGTCAGATAGGAACTAGAGTTCTTTCCAAGATACATTATTTCAAGTTGAGACAAGGCAATGTACATGGAAATGATAAACGTCTCTTCTATTCTACATTATCTCCGCAATATTACTCGTTTGTTTGCATTTCCTTTCATGTGTGTCCGACTGAACGAGCTTGATTGCTTTTGATTCACTGCACTGCTCATTCATTGCTGTTTACCAACAATTCTTATTCTAGTAAACTACTGCCGTATATGCAAATTCAGTTTAAATCTCAATTGGATGTCCTGTTCTTATATTTATATGCCTATATAGCTAATGATATACTTACTAGTATGGATTCATGCATGTTTGTACTAGATATGTATTCTGCGTGTCTATCGCCACTATCTGTGCAACTGTACATTTATCTATGTAATTGTACTTTGTAACGTAAGTATGCAAATATTATTATATACCAATAAGAAATCGCACAATTTCTCTAGCCAATTGCGTTTATTAAAATCCTTAATCATCATTTATTTCATTTCAAAAAGTAAAATCGAAGCAAATTGGGGGAGGATCGAGTTTCTTCAATCCCATATTATTTATTTGCATAGGTGCGGAGATCGAAGCAAAACAATTGTATCATCAGTCGCATGAGGCATTTATATCGCCAAAAGCACACATTCATCAACTAGCTCAATGTCTTTGCGTGAAATTAATGGGTTGATCAATTCTACTTATTTGATTTCTCTTACGATAATTGTTCCTTCTTTTATTTACGTTTCATTCTATATGCATATGCACAAAGCCAAGTTCATTAAGAATGAACTCTAGAAAACTTTCTGTTCTAATGTTTTTGCCCTTTCTCACAGATTTTCCAACAGCTCAAAACTTGAGATCTATGCGTAAATTAGCTAAATATCTTTTTATAACTATCTTTTATTTATGTTGCTGTAATAGTCTGCATATGCACCACACACTACTTACTTTTGCTCATTTCTTACAAATATATCAACAAAAAATCATTTATCAATGTAACTAGCAAATTTTAATGAGCAAATAGGATATGTAAAAGGAGCATGCATATTATTTACGCTCCCTATTACAAGATTCAGATATGTTTATAAGTATTTACGTATGCATGCTACAGTGATTACTGTAGTAGTAGCTAGATCTCAACTGCTCATGTAAGGAAGATAACAAAAGTAATTTATAATACTAATTGATTAACAATGTAAATGTTTTTACTACACTCATGATTAATGGTTAATACTTCTGTTACAGAACATATTGGAAAACTTTAATCCAGCTTCAAGACAGATGATAGCGACAGGGAAAGCATATCTAAAATCTCTTCACGGTAAGATTGTTGCTCTAACATTTACAATTAGTGTAACTCATTTTTAATACAACTACTTAGCTTGTACATTTACAACATGAACAGAGCAAGTTAATTTTACTATAAATATTTCATTGCAAATAAAAATAGTCGTAAAACGCAGATTTTTTGAGACACTTGCCAAGTTAATTTAATAGGGACATGCGTATTTACAATAATAATATTTTGACATTGAAACTACAGGGGCATCAGCAGCGAGTTCCATGTACCTGGATAGTATGGTCCGTCTATCGAAACAAGCTCAACAAAGCTCAATGGGAAATTCAGGAGATATTGGTAATTATCTATTTATTTACTTGTTTTTTGCTGCATTATAAATGACTCTTTGTACAAATATCAAGAAAATTATTCCAAGATTTACTACAATTGGTTGTGAGCAGTTTCATTTCCTCTTGTACTTTGCTCAGGCTAGTGCAATCAAAAAACATGCAATTACTGCATGTCTTTCAAGGTACATGTTCAGCTACAGACTTAACACGTAACACTGTGTAACAAACATTTGTACTACAAGAATAAACCTTAAAAGAACAATTCCGCATGGATATGTAATGATATAATGTAATTTGGCATGAAACCACAAAAGTATGTAACTCCTTTCCGTCCTTTGTGACTGCTGTATAAACTGCATGGTGGTGTCTGTGATAGCGTCGAATATTGAGCTCGTGACTGTACAGCAGTACATTAAAGTACATGCATGTAAACCAAAATCAACATTTACACATTCCAAAGCTACATCCAAGTCAATGAGCTACTGCGTAATAATGATATTATGTGAAATAAGCACCGCAATTCTCTATGTAAAATATTTTCATTTCCTGAGGTTTTTAAGAGAAACTAATGTCACAAATTAAAACGTTTTAATTTGTTTTCAAAGCTATATGTGTAGAATCGGGGTGTACAAAGAATATATTTGACAGTGTAAAATAGCTTTAAATTGGGATAAAATATCCCTTAATTCTGAAACCGTTATATTTCAAAGGATTTTTCCCAATTTATAATCCACACATAGAGTTTCACATGCATATGCAGCCAAATATGCAGCCGTTCTTAAAACGATGATATATTTTTGCGACATGTTGAAATAACAATAACCTCCTGTCATGCTTTTTTCGCACAGAGGCAATAAAGTTTGATTTAATGGCTTAGGGATTTGTGTATTGCTCTAGAGGTGAAATAGTGCTGTAGTACAAATAGTTATGAGTTGTATTGTGTTATAAAGTTTTTAAGGAAGAAGAATATATGAATGAATGAAGTAGAAGCATATAAA
>JAAAYG020018066.1:6624-19832 GCA_009936455.2 Tomocerus minor
TAGTAGATAACACTGCATTTTGTACTTTGAAAATTAAACTATGACTTGAAAAGAAAAGTAACCATGTGTGATTGATTTGCGTAAAAATAATGTGTAATGTCTAAGTAAGAATGCATGTAAACTGCAATTATTCCCATTTGTAGGCAGCGCTGGGAATGCATGGGATGCAAAGCTTCCTTACCCCAATATGGGCCGTGTTTGTACACCTAACCGTCGCTATTTTAATCTAAAAGGTGCAATTTGATTTGATTTATCGACAAGTGAATAACGGTCATACAAGTACAACATTGCTATCTTCCATTCACGGTCATAAAAATAATATTTAAAGAAAGGAATGAAAAGATTAAAGAAAGAAAATTTTTAAATATGGGTGTCGGGTGGCTTGCAGTCGGGCGGCTTGTTTGTAGCATAACCAACCAACGTCGCGCGTCGGATGTCTTGAAGTCGGGTGTCTTGGATGAGCGTAGCTTGCTTTGAGAATGTCGAACTCAGCTCAGTAGGCTACTTTTAAAGATTCCGCTAAACGGGTCATGCTCATAGTACACAGACTATTTAGTTGGATATGACCATCAATACAAAATACAGATCGCTAATTTAAATCTTATTGTGTATCTATCATCGCAATTATTTGTCATCAAGATTTGTTGTCGTAAGCAGCATGGTCGCTTTGTGGGCAACATAGGAAGTCAGACGGAGAACGAAGAAGACTACAAAATCGCCCTGGATATTGATCTATTTCGTTTATTTTTTCACGTATGAACATAAAGGTTTTCTAAAGTATAAAATAAAGCAACTGGTTCCGGAAACCCTATAGGCTTTACAATCTACAATTTACCGATATCTCCTCCAGCTCAGCTGATATATGTTGTCATTTTCATTGTCATAAATTGCCAGTATTTCATTTTTCGGATAGAAAGCATTGGCAATTTAGAAAAACTTGACATTCGTTCTCTCCTATTTTCGGCTCCCGATAACTGGCTAAGAAACGAGATACCAGTGTCTGGCTTGATTGGAAAATGGTCAGGTTCTTTCATCTTTAGAACGTAATGTTTTTCAGTCATGTGTGATCGAACTGATCGAAGTCCTTAGTCTTATTCTGGCTACATACCTACTTTCAACTGTTTCAAAAAGTCCTCCGAAAAACTGGGTGGAGATTTTGAGATATCGGTGACTCCACCGCATACATATCGTTAAACGCACACATTTTTATTGCATGCATTTGAAAGAGTTTTCATTTGTTTGCTAGATTAGTCAGCAAAACTTTGTTGTGATGAGATGAGTGTCATAACATCAGCTCTGTAATAATTGAATATGTCCACTATTTCAAGTTTGAGGTCAATGTTTGATATTGATGACAAATCCTACATCTGACATCCGATTCCTGGCTTGGCTCCAACGTCGATCATAAATTGAACTTCAATCTATTTGCATTAACAATTCTTTTGTGAGTCCTGATTACTGAAGACTGATTTCCTAGGCTTGGTGGTTGAAGGTATGTCATAATAATTAAACATGTGTCATCTTTCAATCTTCTGCAGTTAAATTTAATGTTGTCTCTCAAAAACTAAATCGCGTAGCACAAGTAAAATTGTGCCCGCCATGTGTGGCGTGACCTCGGTAAAGTTAAGCATTAATGGTAATTAATAATATTGGTGAATGTTCACAGGGCTTTCCTTCTTTCAGAATTTGTAGAAGACGAAATGATTCACTTTCAGTAGAAAAAGACAAAGAAACTTAAGATGTCTGATTCAAGCACTTCAAGAGTCCCTAAAGGGATATTAAAAAACAAACCAAGTCGATTTAGTTCTGCTGGAGAAGGGAGCGATGTCTCTATGGATGGGCAGTTGGGACGGCAATCAATGAGTTATCATGGCCAAGTGTCCACTACATCTTGGGAATCTGACAAAGGCCAAATTGACTTGGCTGGTATTTCAAATGATTCCAAGGCCAAGGATGATGGGTATGTTTATTTATATCAAAAATGATTAAGGATACACTATGTATCATTGTTTTGCATTTTGGGTTGAATGTTGACCTTGTATCGAAAGCTAGATAAATGATGAGATGAAAGCAAAGCACTGTCTGTAATGCACCTGTGAGGAAATCCCAAATGAAACAATGCTAATCCATTGCAAAGTGCTGAAGGAAATTAACAAAGATTTCTATAAGAATTACCAAAGCTGTGTAGTCTATTAAATATTTGGATCGTTGCAGTCTCTCAGAATGATATTTTCTGCTATCATCCCGGTAAAGGTATCTTAAACTTGTACCTTACGTACGGTTTATCCCGTGACATGCTAATTTTTAATACCTATAGAGTTAAAAAGGACCATTTTGTGTTGAATCGATTTATAAGGATTTGCTACTTATTATTGCCAGAATGAGATAATGTCCCTACCAGTTAAAACCTATATTTGGAAGAGAAGGAAGTGAAAAGAGCCAGCCAAGTTATAATATGGCTGATAAATTTTGAAATAAAATCGAATAATCATCCGGTCGCACTTGTAGTGCCTAAAGCGAGCGAAGTATTTATGTTATAAATTGTACTAAACCTCCAAAGTTTGGTGTCTTAAAAATTATATTTTGGCAGATTATTGGCGCTGGATCGCAATGGAACAATGCGTCTAAAAGTGGGCGAGTTTATTTCGCGTAAAGCTGATATGATTTTTAAGCCCCTTGGTACTGACGACATGCCTGTTAATGATGGCAAAGGATTGCAGCGTAATACTGAAGGTTACTTTGTGACATTGGCGATTTTTCTATGATTTTAATGCTGATGTATTGATTGTGTGTTATGCTTAATGTTATATCAATAAATACTTTTTTAAATAAGAATAATAATTATCTCCAACAGATCATTATGGGATTATACCATCATTGGACCATTTCCTGCGTGTGGATCCCAGCGATCTCAGGCGATACTTTTATCAAGTATGTAATATTTATTGCTTTATCATTTTCCCTTGTAAATAGGATTTATTTGGAAATATTATCTTGCAAAATTTTCAGAATGTCCAACCAGGGGATATAGTAATCGCCTCTATCGTATCGAAATCTGCGTCTGGATTGTTCTTGAAATTATTATGCACTGATGGTGGCAAACACCTTGTTCTTGAAGATTTAGGGATAAAAGCATTCTGTCCCTCTGGTCAAATGATACCGGCAATCGATCCTAGAGATCCTAATAGAGTGTATACCACAGGAGATCTTGTAAGATGTGAAATTATTGAAGTTCCTGCCGATTCGGACAAATTAGTTACTGGGATGAAAGGCGTTTCCTTATCTCCAGAGATGCAACATTCATATCTCCTCGGGCTTATAAGTCATTATGACTTACCGCGTCAATTTTCGTAATAATTATTATCTCCTTAATGTTGTTATAATAATAATTAAAATTTACTAATTTGGAAAATTATTAATTTGTGTTGTTATGTTTTAGTTTGGCAAAGAGTGAAAGCGAATCACGAAGTCGCCGGACATATGAAGATTTGTTGGTTACGACTTCTGGCTTTCAGAACCCCAACAATATTAATCACTTAGCTTCGTCTATGGGCATAATGAATAACAAGAATACGTTGATGTGTGGATTAAGGTAAAATTAAACAAGCCAATGTAAAATCTACAGTATCTTAAATATTGTTAGTTAAAGTCTAAATTTTCAAAATTCTGATGACGACTATAATTGTTAGCGTATAATGAATTATCCATTAATTGACATTTTCATCAATTTGTCGGCAGGGGCTCTTTTCCCAGTCGTGAAATTGCAATCCAACTTCGGAAAGTTCAAAATGGCAGATGGGCACATGGAAACGTTGCGGAAGGAATTAGGTTTTTCAAGTTAGGAAAATATACGGAGGCTTTTCAGTCACTGAATAAAGCACTGAGCATTGATGCAGAAAATGTTGAAGGGCTTGTTGCTCGCGGAGCTTTGTAAGATGTATTTTATTCGTATTATTTAAGTTTCCGAGTTAGGGAAATATTGAAAGTTGAATTTTAATGTCTCGTGTTATCTACCTCTAGATACGCCAACAATGGAAGTTACGAAAAAGCTGTTGAAGATTTTGAAATAGCATTAAAATTTAATCCTAACCACTTCAATGCCAGAAAATATTTGGCGGAGACACTAGTTGCCTATGGAAAACAGTAAGTTAGGAATTTGAATGAAAATATTTGTGTAATAAGTAATGAGGTTTTTCAATTTAAATTTTGATAACCCTAAAAACACAGCTCAGTTCATTTTTAAGCTGGTAGTATCAGTGGTATTTACTAAGTAAAATAAGGTTTTAATGCTATAATTTTCTTCAGGTTGGATGAAAATGGTAAATTAGAAGACGCAGTTGCTTCATTTTCAAAATGCCTTGTAATCCGACCAGATCATAGGGACGCAAGGGATGCATTGCTTTCCCTCCACTCAAAAGTGGAAAAGATTGACCCAGGAAAATTGTCTGGTGTTGCTGCAACAAAAGCCGTTGAGTTGAAGGAAAAACTAAAAGCCATACTACAAAGCGAACTTGGATTCAAAGTTGACGAGAAGAACAAAGGGAAGAAAAAGAAGAAACGAATGGATTCGTCGGGGTCTATGGATGGATCCTCTTCCTCTTCATCGAGTGATTCTGATTCAGATTCATCATCGTCTGACTCCGACTCATATAAAGGGAAGAAAAAGAAAAAAGGTAGGAAGAAAAAATCCAAGAAAAACAAACGGAGTAAAAAAGGAACTGATTTCAAGCGCGACTTGTCGCTTAGTCCCTTTTCAAAACGGTTGGTTGACCCTGGAGCTGGAGGCATTCCCAGTGGATCTGGATTGGCTGGTTTTGGCGAATCTAGTATTGCTGAATGGGGTAAACAACTCGGCATTGGAAAACAGGAAAGACCAGGTTAGTTTTCCATTCGCTCCCTTCTGTCTTCATCTTTTGTGCATTAAAATTAATGGAAATTAATGATAATTTTCCAACTAGATTCAGATGAGGAGAACAAGCGGTCAAAAAAGAAAGATAAAAAGCGTTCTAAGAAAAGCAAAGACAAAAAGAAAAGGAAGAAGCATGCTTCGTCTGACAATGATTCGTCTTCGTCTGATTCAAGCTCCTCTAGGTCGAAGGATAAGCGTAAATCAAAGAAAGTGGTTGATAACCAGTAAGTCTAAATTAGTAATTAATAATTCTTGTAGGGTTGTATCAAATCGTTTATGTTCGACGTATGTGATAAATATTTTGTTTTGTTTTGTAGGTCGATTGAGGGCATCATACCAGACTTGGGAGATCTGGAAGCCAAACTGAGTGCTTATTACTCAAAAGTGGAGCAAGGGAAAATGGAGTCGATGATTCCTCCCCAATCCGTGAAAGTTACAGTTGAGCAAAACGTTGATAAGCGTCATAACCCAAATGTTTATGACAATCCTGTTAGAAAAATAGAGGTTGTTCCCAAAGAGGAAAATATTCAAAGCCGGTAACTGAATCAGACATTGCGTGTTGAGTCATTGTTGTATTGCATTCTTTGTTAACTTATATTCTCTTATACTAATATGTAGGCCAGCGCCAGAGATTCATTCTAATGCGCCATGGAATGACAAAGAACGGATTGATCTTCGTACTGATGATTATGGAAATTACCTGAAGTCTGAAAATATGTGAGTTTTATTGTTTAAAAAGAACCATAAATAATTACGCCATTAAAATTAAATGCATACTATTTCCTCGTGCATTTTACATTATTGGTTATAGTGTTCGTACTGTCCTCAATGAGCAACCCACAGAACAAAAACAGAAGTTTGAAATGAAAATTCGAGGGGTTGGAAATTCTGGGCAGAGTTTGGCTCCCAATGCATTGACGGGAGTTTCTGAGGACAATACACAAAGCGAACTTGGTTCAAAATGGAGAAAAGTAGGTGCTCCTGCTGCAGTTGCATCTTACACAGTTACCCGACCAGATGGGTCAGCTATCGTTAAGACCGTTGACACTGGTTCCGAAACCAAACCTGGTGACGCTTCTACCGGTATTCCCAAGCAGGGTATTGACCGTTCATTTGCGAATCCCTTGGCTGAAGAAAAGAAATCGGATGGTAAAAGAAAAGAGCAAGAAAGGAATTATAGAAACAAGAAAGATTCTCGTTCCCGGTCCAGATCTCCTTACCGCAGAGGCCGCAGGTCTTCTCGAAGTCGCTCCTATTCTAGTAGAAGTCGCTCTCGATCTCGTGGAAGGTAGTTTTCTATGATCTAACATTAATACCCAAAAAATCCTTATTAATAGTTGATATAAATATGTACTTGGTTATTTAAACTTTTTCCTGTCTATTTTACAGGTCTAGGTCACGCTCTTACTCTAGATCACGAAGCAGGAGCTATTCTAGATCTCCACGTCGAAGTTATTCCTATCGAGGAAACTTCCGGGGCCGTGGAAGTCAGCCAACGAGATTCTTTAGAGGATACAATCGACCTCTACGTCGTCCGTTCATTCCTCGTGGAAACTACAGAGGCGGCGGAAATAATGACTACCGTGTGAACTCGAACAGAAGTCGGTTCCGAAATAGGTTTAGTCATTCCCCATCGAGGTCACGGTCTAGATCACGACCCAGATATTCAAGATCTAAATCACGCAGTCGATCGCCTCGAAAAGAGAGAGAGCAGCATCATGCTCGACGAAGGTCTTCTGTTGATAAAGACAGGGATGGGAAGGTATTGGATTTAGATTTTTTAATTGATTTTTGAACAGTTTAGCATGCAAGTTATCAAACTATAATCAAACTGTAACAAGTATATGTAGTATATTTATATTTTACGTATATTTGTTTTGCAGATTTCAAATTCAGGCCACAAAGAAGTTGTTGACATTTCCAAAACCCCAGACAAAGTGTCTTCTGGGAGCAATGTCAAAACACCTGAGAAACAACCCAGAGGTTTAGATAGCGAGAAAGGGAAAGTAAATCCAGGCAGTGAAATACAAATTGGAACTTTGAAAACAACAAGTGCCGCAGATGTAGAAGAACTACTGGATAAAAGAAACGCAGAGAAAAAAGAAGAGATGAGAAAGAGTAATCCAGATTTTTTTCGTAACGCCTAACTTGTAATTATGAACATTATGTTAAAGTACTACAGATTTTATTGATTAACACTTTTGGATGTTATGGCGTAAGTATATTTTCTTTCTGTAAAGAAAACTTTATATTACCTGGATCTTCTTGTTTGTAATATGCGTAGTGACGTAAATACAAAGAAATCTTTGAAAACTATTGTTGCAATTCGTACAAATTATTGTTCCCGTACGAGTTACTAGCAAATAAAATTTTCCTATTCCAATGATTCTTTTAATGATCCCGTATAAATATTGTATAATTATTCTCAAATCAACTAGACAGATTGGAAAATACTGTCAAGTGTTTATCTCTAACCTTTTTGGATATTTAATAGTTTTAAGTACTGTAGACGTAGACTATTAAAACAAATTTTTTGTTAGACTGTAATCTTTATTAGAATTAAATAATTGCTAAGATTACTGCAGTGCCAGTAGTAAACTGTTCTTAAGCTAATCAATTTTATTGAGCACGACCTTATAAATCCTCTCTTTGTTTGTTATTTCTGTAATAAAATTAAGTTCCTGAAATCACTTAATTCGTTTACTGTAAACTGTTTTGAGTCGGGGATATCTCCAGTCTAGTAGCGTTAGTGTTTTCGAATACTTAAAGATCAAATGATACATGTTTGAAATGCAATATATATACAATCAGTATGTATGGTGTGATTAAGGTCACGCGAATGCAACGTTGTTCGTGCTTTGCACCCACAACACAAACCGACATAAATACAAAATAGAACAGCAGTATTCAATAGTTTTTATTATTATATTTATTATTTCGGATAAACGAATTCTCCTTACCTGCTCAATTCGAACAATAGGACATCGGACATAATATATATATTTACAAGAAACATGAATGTATGAAACTGATATCTTCATTGGCATCAACAATACTTATAAAGTTATCTCTATCTCACCTATGAGTTCTGTACCCTTCAAGTCTGGACGTCCTTTCGGAGGGTTCACAGGTTCCACCTACATTCAATGGTCTTCGGAATAAATCAGTAATAATTATTATTGTTATTATATTATATGATTAATAACTATTATGTATTTATTACACTAAGGAACTACTATTGCATACGTATATAAACTCGCCCTGCACAGTGAGACGTACATAATGAACTTTCCCTCCTGGAGAAAGTTCTATATGGAGTTAGTATATAAAAAGAGAAAGTTTTGTTTTATAGCCTTTAGTAAAGTGTTCATTAAAAAGAAAGGTAATACTTGGAGAAAGTCCTTCCAGACGTCCGTAGCTACCGCTACACAGACTACAGAAATGCTTTCTTCGGTTTTCGCATGCTTTCTCTTCCCATGCATAAATTGGTGAACGGAGTGTAGAAACTGCGGACGCAACATCTAATCTTGACGTTGAGGTGCGTTGAGGCTTTAGCTTGGACTGTGCGTGCATGCAACTGTTCCTCTATTCTGTTTCATTCGTGATCGTAAATAGAAGCGCGAATATTATTGATGTTCAGTCATCGGTTCTGTTTCTGAGTGGGATTTTTTAGGCTAAAAGTTGGATTTTCCCAATAAAAATGGGTTTTGCAGATCTCATTTCCGGTTTATCCGAAAATCCATACTTTGGGGCCGGTTTCGGATTATTTGGAGTTGGTGCTGGTGCCGCAGTTCTTCGAAAATTTTCTCAGGTATGTGTATTATAGTTTGTTCATTAGTTGATGATGATCCTGATCCTATAAACCCTAATTCTTCAACCGATATTATATAACGAGCAAATATCTGTCATTGCTTGATAAGTACCATAAATTCTACAATATATGTCATTTACATTTCACAGTTTGGCATGATTTATTTCCGGCGTCATTACATGGTAACTTTGGAAATTCCATGCAGGGACAAAAGTTACTCGTGGGTTCTCAATTGGCTTACGATGAAAGGTGCCAGAGGAACTCAGCATTTATCTGTAGAAACATCATATGAACAAAAGGAAACTGGAAAAGTTTTGACGAAATTTTCTTTTGTACCAAGTATTGGTATTCATTTCTTCAGGTACAATTTAATATATCATTTACACACACAGACAGAATTTTTTGTAACCTTTCCTATTGCTTTGTGTATCGTGAAATCTTGGTCTTGTAGACTACTACTTTCTCCTAGCAAACTAATAACTATGTTGTCCATTTTTAGATATGGAAATAATTGGATAAGGATCGAGCGCACTAGGGAACAACATACACTTGACCTTCATATGGGAATTCCTTGGGAAACCGTACAATTCACGGCCTTCGGACGTGATCGACAAATGTTTTATGACATATTGGAAGAAGGTTTCTGATATATTGTCTTAAAATGCTTTGAATATTCTATATACCATATATATATATATTTATTTAGATACTTGTCTCTGAAATAAATGTCAACTAAATTTCTTAATGATTTATCCCAGTTAGCTCGACATCTTGCATTGAAGCAGTATGAGGGAAAGACGGTAACCTATGTTGCAGTTGGATCTGAATGGCGACAATTTGGTCATCCAAAAAATAAACGCCCCATAAAATCTGTTGTATTAGAATCTGGATTAAGTAATCGGGTCATTAACGATATTCAAGATTTTCTGAGTAACCCTGAATGGTACTCTGAAAGAGGTACGAAAATCTAAAATCAGTTGCTAATGTAATTTCATGACTTTATTGGAATGTTCCTTCTTACGAAGAAGAATGCATTTTCATTAATCTCTCGCTACCAATTTTTCGTTTTACAGGAATACCTTATCGAAGAGGATATTTGTAAGTACTGAGTTACATTTTTCTGTCATATTATAAGAATAAATGTTTTCAAGTTATTGTCAACCAAAAATTCTAGAGAACTAGCATTCATATAAAATTATATTTTTATGTAGACTCCATGGACCTCCTGGTTGCGGGAAATCGTCTTTTATTACTGCATTGGCAGGCCATTTGGATATGGGCATATGCATACTGAATTTGTCGGACAGAAGTCTTTCGGATGACAGATTGAATCATTTACTGTCTGCTGCTCCCCAACAAAGTATTATCTTATTGGAAGATGTAGATGCAGCATTTGTGTCCAGAGAAGATTCTGAGCAAAGTATACTGATATTTTTTATGTAACGTAAATCCATGTCCATTTAAAACTATTATTTCTAATTTATGCATTTTTGAATATTCGAATTCCAGTAAAAACTGCGTATCAGGGAATTAATCGTGTTACCCTCAGTGGATTTTTAAATTGTTTGGATGGAGTAGCGTCATCAGAAGCCAGAATTCTCTTTATGACTACTAATTATAAAGAAAGGTACCACTACATTATGCAGTATTTCGTAATGAAAAAATAAATATTTTTATCAAATTGTGCGATACAATTTGAATAATTTTTGCCTTGATACCTTATCTGGATTTAATTAAAGATCATTAATAGAGATTTTTTGCTATAGGTTGGATCCGGCATTGATAAGACCAGGCCGTGTAGATTTTCAAGCCTTGATAACTTACTGCACCAACTCACAAATTATGGATCTATTCAAAAACTTTTACCCTGAGTCTGACGTGCATCTACAAGAAAACTTTGTGAATAGGTTGAAAGAGCTACGATTAGATTCTAAACTAAGTCCGGCTGCACTGCAAGGTCATTTTATGATTCATAAAGTTTCCCCCCAGTCAGCTATTGAATTTACGGAGGAAATTCAGCCAACGCCGCAAGCTACCCGAAGTGTTAGATGAATGCTGATGAATAAGTAGAGATAACTATGTAGTTAGGCATTATGGTATAAATACATCGTGAATTTGTATAAGAAAATGTTTTTAAGTCTGACAAGTCTAATAAAAGGTGTTCACTTATATAAATGGTTTTATTTATTTTTCATTGACATTGGAAAATCAACATTCTTAATTGTATAAAGTAGAACGTTACTCTCCAACTCAAATCCGGCTGGGGTACAGCAACTAAAAACAAAAAATGGTCTTAAGAAACAAGTCCTTTTGTGCCACGTAAAACAAATATTATAATAGCCAGTGTTTGAAATACTTACGATTCTAACACGGTGTCCCATAGCTTGTCCAGGAAGATTTCTGCGGAACTTAGCTCTTACTGATCCTGAACAACCGTGCGTCCGGGTGACCTTTCCCCAAATAACTCTAGTAGCGGTCTTAGGCTTTTCTCTTCTGCCGGGAACGTTCCTCTTCACCTTTGCCTACACAAATAACAATATTTTTACTTCTACATTTGTTTTGTGAACCCTAATCTTGTTACAATTTTATACAATGCCTATCATCCCTGAAGAGCGAAACTCATTACCATAATTTTATAACTTCTAATGTGACATAATATGATAGTGTATATTATGGCAGGATTGGAAAATACTAATTAAAAAATACTGTTCGGCTTCGTAAGCCTATATTCATAATTTAAGCAAACTAATGCTGAAAACGATTACTTTTCTTTTGTTCATTTTCCATGCGGCCATAATTTGGCAAAAAATAAGAATTGTTTTGAAGTATCTTTTAAAACTTACTCTATATACGTAGGCAGTTCTTTTGCCGATGTAAAAGGCAGCATCATGTTGATCTTTACAACCTTCTACTTTTAAAAGAGAGGTATTTTCACTCTGATTTCTGAGTCCGCGTTTATATCCAGTAAAGACGGCTTTGGCGTAGAGGCGTCCAGGTTTGTACAAAGGCCTTGGTTTCGATGGCTTAACAACTTTAACCTTCTTGACGGCTTCCTTTTTCGGCTTTGCGGCGGCTGGAGCAGCTGCTTTCGGGGCCGCTTTCTTAGCGGGGGCAGATTTTTTGGGGGCTTGTGTATCAGCCATCTGAAAATTTTCAAAAAATCCGCTTTATTAAATATTCAATCTTAATGAATAAGAAGCAATAAAATCACGAACTACATCGATATCGATAAACTAATCATGAATGGACAAAATTCCTGTTTCAATCTGTATTTTTTGAAACAAACAATACCTTTTTGTTTACGGATAAAATTAAAATGAACTTACTGTTTAGGTGAACTAAAATAACGTGTTCTCTATGAAGTCTACCTCACCGTACCGTGCTCTGAGAATGAAAGCCGACAAAAGTTGGAGGCCACAACTAGATGGATCTTCCGCTGAAAAGACCCCGTCGTAGTTGCCATAAATTATGGAGGTGGCTCTGTAGGTAGCTTTAACGTTTGTGCGCTTGTAGTTTCGTCTCTACTGTGAGATTTCTATTCTATGCGTTGAAAATACTCAATAATAGTTCAATAAAACTGGCAAGGACACAAAAAGTGATCTCCGTTTGGTAGCTGCTACCCTGCTATCAAATAAAATTCGATACAGACCGAATTTTTAAATGCTAAATGTTCACTGGTCCAATTTGAAAAAGGGAAGTCAATTTTTGTTGGCGATTAATTCATTACCTGTGTGTGCATGAATGTTTAATACTTTTATTGAGGTGTCAAGGAAGGTATTCATTGAGCGAAAGTGTCTCACTGTCTCAATCAACATCATTTACAGACTTTTACATAAAGTTACCTATAATATAATTTTTGATATTCTCTATAGCTCTAGTATGTCGAAATTAAAGAACTTCTGTTCAACACAAACACATAATTGTATAGGAAATAGGTAAATAACAATGAATTGTGTCTTTTTATATAGAAATCATAAAATGTGTGCCCATCTATCTAGACTCTAAAGTCTAAGCTAATAATATTTACTATCATTTTTTTAGATTAGGTATAAGCTAGCAATCATGTAATCATCATATCCTACGCTTATCTACCTTTCACACACATTATCAACATATGTTTTTGGATATATTTGTGTTGGGTCATATAATATCTCCTGATTGGTTCTCGTGGAACCATTCCTACTTTCTTTGAAAATTTTAGAAAGCGATTCTCACTACCGAAGGAATTAGTTAAAAGTATTGTTTTATCTGTCCTCCGCAGTTCTACACTAATTCTTCATAATCACTTATTTTCACCAAATTGATTTTAATTATCGTCCATTAGAATAATCGTATCTAAAGTATTATTACATTGATTTATAATGTTAATTACATCCAAAATCTGTTTTATCATTAATTATAGTTTTGTTTCTTATTAAGAAACGGCCTCGTTTCTTTATAGCTTCCTTTTGTCTGTCTGTCCGTACGTTCGTACGTACGTTTCTCCGT
>JAAAYG020018077.1:10155-38357 GCA_009936455.2 Tomocerus minor
CTCTCTCTCTCTCTCTCGAGAATTTGTCGGCTGAAGTTGGCTCAAGATGTTAAGCCATTCAGTGGAAGTGAGATGAACAGAGAGTTCACTCTCACAGCTCGACTCATCAATGGCGAAAGAGCGAGGACGTCATAACCGACTTATTGTTCCCGCAAAATGCAAAGCAGCTCTCTAGCCTCATTTCAAAGCCGGATAAAATACTGCTCAAAGATAACACGCTGCCTGACAGCCTTGCAATGCACTTTCCGATAAAATGAACAGCAATGGAGGGAAGACGCCAAGGAAAAACGGAAAAGCACACTCATCTTCCTCTCTCTCTCCCTTTTCTCTGTCCCGAAGCTCACGTATAAATAGTTGCAGAGTCATATATGCACTTTCCAAACGGCACATATTTACATCCACTAATAGCAAAACGTCGAACAAGAAAATCTTTCCACTCCACCAACATTTATAGACATAAACAAGGTGAAGAAATAGTGTCTTGTCTCGAAAAGAGAAGAGGGACGCTGAATGGAGAAATGCCCGCCTCGTGTACGCAATGCCATGCTTTGTGGTTATTCACATTGGCACTGCCCTGGCATAAGGCATTACAGCATAGGGAAAACTAAGGAGAAATTCAACGAGGATTTATGCAGGGAGAGTGAGTGAGTGTGCGAGAGGCGGAAGGGGAAGAAGAAGATCTACTTAGAATGGAATATGCATAGAAGGAAAACACCATTTGCATTTCGTTTTCTCCACCAGTTTCTCCAACAATATTAATGTTCCCGAGTGTCCTTATCAAACACTAAGGTTAAGGTTTCCTTCCCTACGCACTACAATGCCTCTGTCATCCATCTATTCTCTAGTCTGAATTTAGCCGTAAATGACAGCCCCAACGCTTTATAAATTATAGCTCCGCTTACAAACACCTACCCGTATGTACTTACAGCCATCCTATTTATTTACTGATACTCTTCCCACTCTCACACACAAACTTTTTATCTCCCGTCAGCAAAAGTTCCGCTCTTTTATGCAAAATAAAATTAACGGCTCCAATTATCATACTAAAAAGCATTTGTGATACAATTCACCTCATTTCGATGTTGGAAATCTGTTCTAATATAACTATCCACTTAATAAAACACTAACTTTAAAAATATAATCGCGTCAAAGTGAAATTCATATTTTCTATTGTAGGTACTAAAAAATAATCTAATCTTTAGTGAGGTAAAAAATGTAACAATATATTTTTAGTCAGGAAAATGAAGTAATAATAAAATAATCTTTGCTATAATCCTTGCTCATATTTGACTACACTACTATGACTTCTATGCAAATGTAATTAACTACGCTAACCATCATACTATACGGCAGTTTCAGCACAATTCCCTCTGGAAATCTATTGGGAATCTGGTTTAATATTACTAACCACTTAGTAAAGCATTATGCAGCTTTAAAATTATAACGGAGTTGTAGTCAACTGAATATTTGCTACTGAAAAATAATTAAATCTTTGGTGAGTGGTGGAAAGATATTAAAAGTCAGGTAAATAATTTAGTAGGATAATCTTTGCATGATTTGTCAATGTGTAGCTAAATGAGAGAAGAGGTTCTATGGAGGTTCAAGTAGATTTACTCTTGGGTAATTTCCCATTAGATGATAAATTCAGTCATCTCGTTGAAAATGAAGTGAAGGAGTTTGGTGTGGAGAATGGGAATGGCGGAGGGAGCAGTACACATATTGCATTCTGCCTAGGAGCATACGCATGTATCAGCATATAATGATATACTGTCTTTTTATCTTTGCGTTATGACTGGTTTATCAGGAGAAAGGGCATATATCGCATATTATTGGACATTTTTTGTGTGTGTGCGTGGTGCCGGTTGGGGAAGTACATGTAGGGTCGAGTTGAGTTGTAGGATTCATGTAGCCGAGTTTATTACATTATTCGACATATTTTAGTCAATGCATGGAGTACCTAGGAGAGAGAGGCTATGCATTAAATTTTCTTGTTCTCAGAATTCGCCCTCTTTTCATAGCTCAGCATTTTTTCTCCAAATACGGCCAAAACTCAATTCAAATGTGGAAGTAGTGTGTACTTATAAAATTCTTACAATGCTACATCGTTTTCGCATCTCTCCTCTATCTTTTTTTTAGATGTTTATAATATGACTGCATGTGTGTTGTGGATACAGAAAGAAACAAGATTGAGTGTGTATGTGTGTATGTGTGTGTGTGAATGGAGCTGATCCACATATCTTTGCGTAATGCATACATACATAGATTTGGAAAACATCAAAGGTCCTCCAGTGCCTCTGACTCCATTACATATGTATGAATATAAACTAATACAATCAGAGTTCATGAGAAGCTGTAAAACAGAAATAGAAATTGAGATTTCATTGGGTTGATTTTGAGCTGCTGAATTGCAAGTTATTCTTGCTATAAAGTCGGCTCATTCCACGGCTGTCTGAATGTCTGGGAAGTTGCCAGAGTCTCTCGGTTATTTTCTCTGTAGTCGAGGCAGTCGATTGTGAATGAGCATCCACACTCGAATTCATTCCTACGACTCATGTACGAGCACTCTATATATACCTAATTCAAACTAGAACTTAAGTTCAACTCAACTCATTGGTTCCACTTGACTTGTCATATTATTACAAATCTTCAGTTTCTCATTTGGCCATTGAATTTCACTATTAGCCCATATACTCCTCGCATTCACTCCTAAATCATTGTATTATCTGCCTCACTGACTCTCCCGACTCCCAACTAGTCCCAACTACCTACTTTAATTCATAGCTCACAGAATTATTCACTGCTTTAATACTCCAACTATCTCTCAGCCTTATAAACTATTTTCCCAGCAGACAGATACACTCCACTCGGCTTATCAGCTAGCAGCCTACGCTCCTAACTGTCCTAACCTTACTTCGTTTCTCCATCCACAGAAATTATAAAAGACTAATTGTCTTGTTGTGATTTCCCTGTCATAATCACAGTCTCCGAATGCGAATGAATAGCTTAATAGGAATTCGACATAATGTTCTCTTAATATTCCACATTAAACCCACTCTCCTCACATCCTAGTCCATATACTACGATATATCATCACGCAATTTTCTTTGGAAAAACCATCCTGAATGTGAATCCTATTCTGTGCACTTACAACAATTGTTTCCTATTCCTATATTGTGGTATCCATTATATAATATCCTACAGCGGATTCCAATTGTGCCTCGCATTTTATCCTATGGCTTAATATCCAAATGTCTTACATATGAATATTAATTGCATTTCCCTTCTCTGTGTCTGCATATAGACTCTAAATAGGTTATAGACGTTAGTAGGGATTTGAGAGGAAGAAATGCTAATCGTGTTGCTATTGAGAAGAAAGCGACGGCCACAGTAACAGAGACACACATATCCAGAGTGAAAGAGAGTGAGAGAGAGAGAGAAAATAGGGGCAATGGTCGTGGAAAGAGATAAGTTCCCTAAGTATCTACTGTATCTAATGCCGTAATGGAGAGTCAATTCATTCTCTCCAATAAGTGCTAATCTGCGCTGATTGTAAGCTCTTGTTCTTCAGTTTCCCATGACTTCTCCTATAGAACCGGCTAGCTTTTCAACTCCACAGAGAGTGTTAGAGGGAGAGGCATGCAATCAAGTCCGCAAAGACACAGATAGCCATTATATGACATTAGGCACGTTCTACTAGTCCGTATAATTGATAGCTCTGTGTGTCTATAGAGAGAAATCGAGAAACATGTGCAGTGTCTGTCGCCATCTCCGTCCCCCAACAACCAACAATAACCTCCTCGCACTCTCCATCCTTTCAGCTGGCCCTTTCCTTACGTGATCGTGATAAATCTAATTCCAGAGCGTAACTGAGCCCGCACCTACTGCCGGACTCACTCATTTTTAATCATTTGACGGATTAAATTGGATTTTAAGTTGAATAAATTTGAAATTAGAGCATGAAGACATTATGGACTAGGAGAGAGTGAGCAAGATGTCAACCCCCCATTTCAAAAGAGCCTCTTCCCAAGCTGTTAATGGAATTGCAACTCGGAGGAGAAGAAACCTCTCAATGAAAAGTGCCCTTCTCTCTCTCTCTCTCTCTCTCTCTCTCTCTCTCTCGTTGACTACTTACATGTACACACATAATAATGTGTGTGTGTGTGCATATGCGTATTTATGTAAGAGTGGATATGTTTTCGTAGTTTGTTGTGTTGTGTGGTGTAAGTAAGAAATGTCGAGGCGAGAGGGAAGGCAAAGAACGCACTTACATAATATTACAATATAAATACACGGATGTCGATGTTTTGTACTTGTCTGAAAGTAAAAGCTCCATTGCATGACTGTGCTTTCTGTTATGAGTGAGTGAGAGAGAGAGTGCACGGATTTCTTTGTGTTAGCCTTTCAATGCGTGCCTCTGTAGCTACTGCATGCCTACTACTACTACATATTTCTATGGCTCCCTCCAGAAATCAAACTGAAATGAAAAGGGATTTCAGAGAAATTACACTTCTTCCCATCTTCCGACCTTCGAGCATCTGTAAACCAGCTCAACCACACCACACTAGACTGTCTCTTTTACAAACTCTCCCCACCAACCGACGCAACGACTCACTCTTTCATTCCAACTCTCTCACTCTCCTGAATAAATACACACTCCTTCCTACATTCACCAGGTCGCATTTCATGAAACCAACCTAATGCAATATGTAATACCATTCCAATGAAATGAATATTCTATTGATTCAATGGACAAGAGAAACATCTTCCCAACCTCGCTTTGCCCACCAATCTAATTCTACAAGGTTATTTATGCTCACTTACATAACAAACTAATTTATAACTCCTTCTCATATCACATTTCTACATCCAACACATACCGGGCACACTGCCCACTTATTTATCAACACTAATAATTGGCATTTTGTGTTATCGAACGTAGTTAGACTTCATTTTAGGATATACGAAGCAACTCTGCAAAATATTCCTTAATTCTATAGAAATGTTTCTCGAAAGGGATTCTCTTCCTTCATCTCATTATTCTAGAAAAGATTTAATAAAACTTGTAACTTCTAAAATATAATTAACTGTGTAGAAAGCATTCTGAAATTTTCTGACAATTACATTACACGTAGAATTAATTCATAAAGGATACCAAAACGCAATATAAGCAGGTACCTATATATACACTCAGTCAGACATGGACACAAGATATCTACATATACTTCCTTTTCCTATTTAGAGCTATTTGTCACATTTTAATTTCGACATCCTGACTATCC
Organism: Tomocerus minor; assembly: GCA_009936455.2. Lineage (NCBI taxonomy): Eukaryota > Metazoa > Arthropoda > Collembola > Entomobryomorpha > Tomoceridae > Tomocerus > Tomocerus minor. Next base: position 15,435 of record JAAAYG020018077.1, read on the forward strand.
ATTAGTGGCAAGGTTTGAGGAAGTTGTGTCGCAATAAGTTAGATGCTTTAATGTACATCTTCCTTATGGAGTGAGTGGAGACTGGAGAGTCGTTCAAGCACATAATAATATAATTTGACGCAGATCCGGTTGTGCTCACTAAAAACAGACACTATTGTAAATTAGGCCGTGGCTAAAAAGTCGACAATAACTGCGACGTACAAACATGAAGTAGCGTAATATAAAACCCGTCTGATTAATATGTAGGACACTTTAAGATGAAGTTAACAATGAGGATCCTTTAGGACTTTGATGTTTAGGAAGCGGAGAGGAAAACAGAATTATTGTGGCTAGTAACTACGCAATTACTCGCTGATAATGAAATAAGGTTTCCTAGGTTGACTTTCCTAATATTATTTCCATTAGTCCGCGCGCGACTCTAATTTCCTTCTTTGCTCTATTTCTCAACGAATGATGACTTTGTACACAATATTATTGGAGGAATAGGTTGCATAGCATCCCATGTTTTCCCAGATACTAATAGTACAAAACACAAAAAAAAACATTTCAATGGAAAGGAGTTGGGATGAAGTTAATTAAATGTATTACCTACTTTTCTTTATCATAGGACATCATTGGACATGATGGGTTTGGAAAGTACATAGCATTGAGCAGTGCAGGAATGTAATTTGAAACTAACTAAGTAAATTGAGTGTTCGTATTACAAATGAATTTGCTCTAGTTGCTTATATTATGTGGAGTAATGGGATAGAGGCAGAGAATATAATCTGGAGCAGTTCTTTGCTGCACATTTGATTGACTGCTCAAAGATATTTTGTGGAGTGAGGAAGTATTGAGACTAAGTATGCAATAATGCAAGGCAGAGTAACTGGAGCAGATTGTGAAGGCGGGTTTGGAATGCCTCGGCATTCGAGGACGGATAGGTAAATTTCGGAGTGAGTGAGTTAATGGATTCTTTAGTATTATCGGAGAGTGGGATATATTATTTAAACAGTGCATTGTGGTGTAAGATTAGTTAGAAGCTTATGCTGCCTGCTAGTAGAATGTCGTGAGGACTGAAATGTGCAGATAAATGAAACTTCTTTCCTTGCTCACATTCTTGGGAGGCTGCTGGATGGTGGAAATGCATGGAGCCTTAAATCACTCAACAGTTCGAGAGTAGAGCGAGGCAGGGAGGCAGACTACCGGTCCACTAGTGAAACCATTCACAATCACATCCACATTCATCCATCCAAATCAAACCGATTAGTGAAACCATTCAACATCATTTATTTCATTCCTTTTCTTTTCAAGGAATTGACATGCCATTCCAACGTTTCTTCCCTTCCGTTTACTTAAAAGCATCTCTCTGTTCCACTCTCTGCTCTTTCAACTTAAGATTAGATTAGAAGGAACCAAAAGTTGATTATTGTTCTGGTAATTAACGAATCAATGGAATTAATTAACTACATCAAGTCTCCTACGCCACTCCCTACTCTGACTCTCTAGTAGGCCTTTGCCTCTCCTCTCTCTCCCTCCTTCCCGTCTACCTCCCAACACACAAACACAAAAGACCAAGAAAAGAGTCCAAATAATTCTGTCCACTACGACGCATTACAAAATTACAGCAGAACGTTACTAATGATTTCTTGTATCGACTCTTCTCGGCGCTCTCTAATCTCTCTACTCAGACGAGTTAGTTATAGTTACAAGAGCCAAGGCAAGGCAAACTCACTCATGCACTCTCCAACAACTTCTCTGCCAAAGAACAAGCAACAGAGTATTAGTCCTCTAGGAGCATTTGTCCTCAAACCCAGTCCAGGTGCTCTTTAATTATGTCCTTTCATTATTTATTTATACAAATCTCCTGTACGTACTTAGACTCATTTGAATAAATCCTTTATCAACATATTTCACATCTCTCTCCACTCACTAGCATCTCTTAACTTAGTTCTTCTCATTTATTCTTTAGACTATGTCTTATCATAAATGCTAATGGTTCAAATAATAATAGTCATCTTCAAGGACAAAGAGTGCAACGTCTTGGCTCTAATATCATATCCACTTGTTAGCATCATTCTTTAGCGATAGTTTATAAATTAATGATTATAATATTAGAATGAAAAGAACATCAGCCTCGCCGCTCTACCCACCAAAGAGCATTAATTAACTAAATCAAAGAAGTAGTTACTTTTAACTACCCCTACTCTAATGCTTTCATATTAAATACAAATATAATGAAGTCCATTTAAAAAGTCTTAAAAAGAGAAGCACAGTGTAATTATGTCCTTTAGAGTGGGAGAGTGAGAGAGTGGAAGAGTTCTTCTCGGCTTTTAACAACTTTTTCAGTCAGACTGTGCAAAAGTATTTGATTCTGTCATTTCATTACAATTCATGGTCATTCTCTCTTTCATGTGTGCAGGGAAATAATCTCAAGTTTCATTTTAGCTCCAGTGAAGTGGGTAAGTAGTAGTAGGTACTCCAAAAGCGAGCGAAAGAGAGAAAGAGAGACTGTGTGTGTAGGAATAAGTGTAGGACGATAGGATCAAAGACTGGATCACATCCAGGCGAATCCCAGCATTTATACATTTACGTAATTCTCTATCAGGAATACATATTGCCACTAATGCCTATAGATGTCTCGGAGAGAGAGAGAGAGAGAGAGAGAGAGAGAGAGATGGGTATAAGTAATACTACAACAATGTAATAAGATTGTAGCACATAAAAATAGTCTTAGAGTTTGAGTGGAGGAGAGGATGGCAGTATATTAGCTATGGCTATTAGGCACTGGAATATTTCTCGTAGATCTCTAATTCCGCCGAGTAGGCGCCATTAGAGCCCTGTAAATATATACAAGTGTAGGGAGGAAGAGATAATAGGCTATAGGCGAGTTGAGCCACTCTGCATGATATTACCGTAATGCATTTCATTGCATTGTGCTCGGGATTTAGTCTTCTAGTCTTGTAAAATTGAGTCCACTCAATTGGAAGCTTGTTCCAATTGATTGGATTTCTGGTCATGGAATTAGATTGGTAATGTTATGGGGAACGGAACCCGGAACTGCTCTATATCTCTCCCGCTCCCGCTCTCCTGCTACAGCTACTTCGGATTCCGCTGAGTAATAAGATTTACATGGAGGAGATACAAAAGATGTGTCTGTCTCTATAGAGAGAGGTAACGTCCCATCGAGATAACTTAGGGAAATGCAATCCAATTCCGTCTCAGGTCTCTATTGCTGCACTCGTCCTCATTCCCACTGCAACAAAATCTAATAGAGAAGTAGAAATTGCGATGGTGATACATTTACTCTATTTTTCCTCCAATGGACTCCACATTCATTTTCTGTCAGCTTAACGCGACAACAAAGAGAGAAGTAACCAAATAAATCTCGCCAATTCACCATCAAAATAAAATTGAGAAATCTCTATCATTCATTCCGCCCAATCGCAAATGGAATGCCCAGTCACTAAAAGAGTTAATCACCACACATCCTACAGCACATCTTCACCAAAGTAATCTGCAGTCGAGTCAAAACACAAGAACACCCCGCCCCACCCACCTACAACGGCCACAACCCATATCATATTATTTCCTACACTTTCTGTTTTCTTACTCCTGTCCAATAATAACATTTATTACTATCAGACAAGACTAGACTCTCCTGAATAAGTATTCATCGCCCTGCTCCACAAAGAAACTCCCTAAATATTAAAACTCCAAATATTTTTTCGCCTCACTACGAAATCACTAAAGAGTTGATTCACTTCAAACAAAGTTTAACCCACCAATCATTCTTAAATAACTCGGTGACTTTGCAAATCTAGAAACTTTTCAAAGTCTTCGACTCAAAGATTTACTGTAATAGATATTATGTACTCCCGAGGAATACGTGAGAAGATGTGCTAGCACTCTACTTTATGAACTAGTAGCCCTTACAACAACTTCTATACCACCAACCCACACAGAATTCTCAAAAATCCCTTGATTTATTTCTACGATCCAAACACCAACAGGATCCAAATGAGTATCCCTTAAAAATATTGCCATTACATATTTATTCATCCGAATTTACTGGATAATATTCTCCGCCAAATTTTTGGAAACACAATTTTTATATATTAAAACATATACGTATATTTACATTGTGTGTGCCAGCACACATTATAATACAATTAATAATTTAAGATTTATATAATTTAATTTATTAAATTAAATTTATATATTTCTTGTCTATGTAACTTGCAATAATTGAATAAATAGCCAATAACAATAATTTTGTAAATAGCATATTAGCTATAAAAAAAAACTTTGTGCTATTTTTTTTTAGAAAACGTCCGCAAACCCGAAATTTAGTTTTGAAATTATGAGTTTTAACAGGAGCAGTAAGAAAAATGGCACAGATAGAAGGAGCGTAGAGGGGAAAGTGGTTTTCTATAGTGCAAGGAAATAATATGGGAAGAATAAAACAAAGGAATTAAATGTTGGAAGGAAAAAGTTAAGATGGAGATTAAAGAGGAAGCTACTTTCTAAGTTGGCGTTAACTTGATTTCACTGCGGATTTGAACCTGATTTTTATTAGTGGTCTCAGTACATAAGATTTAGTGTAGGATGTTGAGTAGGTATTTCTTTAGTATGTTTGTTTGTTGAGGAACATCTGTAAGTTTTTAGTTTGCCGTCAAAGTCAATTCGGTTTCTGCAGGTTTCCGAACTGAACGGTTAAGATAAGAGTGACTATTGTACTATAATGTATTTTATCTAACGATCAGATATGTGGGTGAGTCTCTTATTCACGAAAGAAGCAATAAAGAAGAGAGAGAGGGAGAGGTAGTGGAGTAGTAGGACGGAGGGAAGGCCGACGTGATGCGGGATGTGGATCTATCTAAGAGGATTCACATCTTCTGTAGATCGCTATCATGGGTATAATCAATATTTAATCAGTCCACACAGCGACAGTCAATAAAGCTGAGTTCTGCTGGCGATTTCACTTTACTGGCTCATTCACAATCAGTCCCCGGCAAGATCACTTCTTACTACTTACTTACATCCCATCAGAATACATTTGAGCAATTCTTATCCTTCCTCCTCTCCTTCCTTCCCTGGCAGTGCCCACTCTTTTTATAACTATCCGTACACAAAATTCGTTTATACTGCCATTATTCCAACCTGACTCAAAGAAAACCTTTTGTCTAGCTTTACATACATTGCTTAGCAAACTTTTCCCTTTCTTACTCCAGCCAGACGCCGTTATTACATCCGCAAAAAGAATGTTCGCAGAGCACGTTCAATTTAATAAGGTGGTGCCTACTTACTCAGACAGGGAGAAGAATAGCAGTCCTATCATATATTTATGACATTTCCAAGCATCCATGCCAAGCCAAGCCACAAAGCAACCCTTCAGCAATTCAAGTGGATTTAGTGTTCCATTTTATGCATAGATAACCAAATCCCATATTTTCACATCGCATAATAAATAGAATTAAAACCAGTAAGCCTATAATGAATTTACTTAAAAAATATCTAAATTTAAATCAAGAACAATCAATCTACAAATAAAATGTTCAGGATTTTAATATTCATTTATTGTTTTCCTAACATATTTTACCTGTTTATAATTTCGAAATGTTTCAATTAAAAGGCAAGGATGAATTTAGAAATTGTTAGTGGACAATTACAAAGATGCTATAGAATGTAGAAATCAAAGAGTGTGTATATAGGAACGTAAGTTTTTAGAATGCAAGGAGTCTCGCTTTACCGGCTGTTGTACAAATAAAATTACGTCATTATTAAAGGTATGTTGTTTATAAAGAGTTGATCGGATGTAATATGGAAGGAAAGGTCTGGAAGTTGTTATTGTAATTCGAAGCGTAACTCTATTTACTTCTGCTTCCCTAGTTTTGCACTTTCTCTTCTCACAGTGATTCTCCCCTCTGCTTTTACTTTAGTTACAGGAAACTAGAGCTATGGACTTGAATATCAATGCTCAACTATATCCTGCCCTTTCCCTTTCATTCTAGGAATATCATGAAATGTTCCATCATCTCAGGACGAGATTTTATTTATGTGGATTGATCTGCAGTTCATTTAAAGGAGTTGCTTCTCCGCGTCCGTCCCCGTTTCCCAACAATAATTCAAACAACAGAGAAATTCTCTTTCGAGCCAAGAATGATGGAACTGTGGGAGAAGGGAAAGAAAATGTCGAATAAGAAAAAGCACTGCTCTTGCCTAGCTGTTGGAATATTATTATTTATACAGGATGAAGGTAGTCCGTACGTCCTTATCGAAATAAAGATAGATAATAATAATATGGCGAGAGAGAGAGAGAGAGAGAGCTTTATGCTGATGCTCTCTCCCTCTTTCTCCTCTGCCCACCAACAAGAACAAACTGAAACCCAAAGCGTGTTTTGCTTTTGAACACTGTAGAAAGTTGGTTGGTGAAAATTATTGGAGCACAAACAATCCAAGTTAAGCCGCTGGTTGTATACTAAGTAGAGCAAACGCTACTTTTCAAATTCTCCAGTCAGTCCGTCAATCAAGGGTTTTGGGAGCCAGTGCTCTACTCTCTCTGTCTGATATCTATTCTGGGACTATATAAACATATATATATATATATATCAACCCATGCCCACACACTATAACAATATCCGCTTATACATAAGTGAAGGAGAAAATAATAAATGGTGGTAAGAGCGTAGATACATAACTAGGAAAACGTTAAGACATTGCTAAGCCCTTGGCTTCATCTTGAATCTGGAAATTTTCTGCAGAAGCACTAAGATTTCTTTGGACGATAAAGGTCCTAGTCCTTATATTGAATTTTTCTGTTGGAGAAAATAATAAGGAAAGGACCTCCTGACGGAATCCCTCCCACTCAAAACAGTCAAGAGCACTTCATTTCTAGAAATAAACAAGTTTCTCGAATATTCTAATAGGAAATGTAAAGAAGGGAGGAAGTTGTTGTAAAATTTTCTAAAGGATCTTCACGGAGTCTAACTAATATCACAAAGTCTCAATGAAAAATATCACACTTTACGCAGGAACCCAATTCTGTCCGGTGTGAGTTATGCGGGGAGTGCGAATGGCGTGGCTGTAGTTCTTAGCAGAAAAAGATATGCCTGCATAAAAGAGAAGAAGAGCATTCCCTGGTTTACATGACATTATGATAGTGTATTTGTATATGCCAGGCCCAACTAATACATGTCTATGCACAGTGACTAACACTCGGGATTTTCTTGACTAAGGACACAACAGTATAGATATCTCCCGACACACGCAGGGACACACTACCTTCTCTTTTTTTACGTCCTCCTTCTAACGCTCTCAACTCTAAGCCACCACGCTACATATGAAGAGAAAGGAGAGATAGTGGTTGTTGCGAGTCTTGGAGCCTTAATGCTCCTCACTTTACTTTCTCTGTAAAAGTTTTATTCACTTGCTTCATCACATCCCACATAAAGAACTATCAGCAGTATATTAGAATTATTGGTGCAATGAGGAGTGTAGATCTATAGGGAGAGAATGTGGCTGTAAATAGGCGCACGATGTACACAGATGGAATACGGGCAATGAAAAAAAGGAGCAAGACGAGGCAGGGAGAGAGAGAGAGGAGTCATCGTAGTCATCGCTTAGAGTCAGTTACTGTGTAGAAGGGGATATTTGATATATTGGATGATACATGGTGCGATTGATGTGAAATATTATCTTTCGCCTACGTATCATTACCGTCTTATCACACATTAGAGCCAGGGAGCTAAGTAATAACATCATTCCCGCTTCTATTTACAGGGAATATCGGAAAGGAGAGTTTCCTTATTTAACCGCATCTTGTTTGCCGAATGTTCACTAATATCCTATCTCTGCGTGTCCGCCGAGACTCTACTGCCACAGCAGCGGCCATTCAAATAAATTTTAAGGAAGGAAGGATAGCAGATTTCGGGAGAAACATGGAAGTCGAGTCGTGTCACTCAGAGAAAAGAGAGCAAGCGGGAAACGAGGCTTTGTCACTAGGTTCTTGTCAATCTGATTTCATTGTGTGGCCAACCTCCCTCATTATCATACCATTGGGAATCATTATTCTATAGTCTGAATTGCTAGCAACTCTTCTTCTCCCTGTCCTCACGTATGTAGTCCTGATACTTTAGTCAAGGAAAATGTTTTTTCCTTTCGACGACGTCCGTCCTGTACTCGCACAACGTTCCTTCATCGCAGAATTCTATTCAATCACTTCATTGTGTGTGCACTCTACTCATCCCCGTTTTGTCTACTCTCATGAGCTCCTTCTAAATAAAAGCTAATGCTTTCAGTTAGAAAAAGTTATCTTTTCTCTCTTTACTTACAAGTACACTATGAATTAACATTCCGGAATTATTTCCCACTGAGTCCGTGCACAATGGGAGGAGAAAGTTGATCACGGTACTTCGTCTCTTCACTCTGTCCCCAAGGTATAATGCGCTCTAAGAGTCAAAAGAATGATGAGCCTCAACATTCACAATAAATCTACTCTTCCTCTCCATGCTAAATAAAAAAGAAAGTCAAATCCAATTCGGCAGAGCCGACTGTTTTAGTGAAACTGAGAAAGAACTCTATCAATTTACTCTCTCTCTCTTTCTCCTCCCTACTACAAATGCACTTCGATTCATTTCAAATATATTAGTATCTGAGATATTAGACTCTCTCTCTCTTCCTGTAGCAGCTCTCTTCTTAGCTTCCTTTTAGTCAATGCCACATTCACTCATTTTCAATGGAGGCAGTGGCGGTTAGAGCCTATACTCAACGCCGGAGCTACTTTGGCGGAATGTCAGCTCGAATTATGCACTCTCCGCAGCTTTATGCAAACTCAATCACGAACGAAAAACTCAACTGAAATTATTCCAGATCCTTTAGTTTACCGGCCTGGAACATCTTTATAGATTCTTCAGCTCCATCCCCAGCCAACAAAAGAAACCCACCAGATTACATTTCCACAGAAAAGAAGAAAGCGGAGAAAGGACCTAAATGCAAATTTACTCTAATTCCACCAACAAATACCTAAACTGACAAACAAATACAAAATACACATACATCTATATGCACAGAAGAAACCACTCTTCTCCATTGCAATTTCACTGTCATTATTTCTGACAACTAGTATCTTCCACTAACAGCCTATTACACATCAAGCTTCATTACACTCACTATACCACTGCACTGACTAGACAATAAATAGCATCTCAATCCAAATACATCCGAACACTTTCAATATTTTCCTCAAAACAACCACAAAAAATAAAAATGGAACTAAATAATTGCCAGAAACTGAATTTTATTTTGTTTTTGAAAATTACCATTACAAAATTATTAGAAAGTAGCATAAAATTAACTGCATAGTCTGAGTAATGAAACACGAAAAACTGGAATATTGATGACATTTCGCTAGATACATTTATTTCATGAACACAAAAACTGAAAACGTATTCATAAAAAGGGTCAAAGAGAATAAGAAATGTTAAACTGTCAGGGTTTTGACTGAGTTGGGGCATTAAATTATTCCTGGAGAGTTTTTTGAGGTCATTAGTGATTTTTGCTAGTAGGATTATTCAAATATAACGTAGATATTTAGGGTTGTGATTGGGATTGATGTGAAATCAAAATTGGGGCAGGGAAAGGCACTCAAAAACAAAATTTTATGCAAGGGCTAAGAGGACATAAAAAATAGATGATATCATAAATGGAAGATCCCAAAGTGGAATGCAAATGCACTTCCCCTTTCCAAGTGACTGTGATGCAGAGAGAAGGAGAGAGAGAGAGAGATGGGTTTTTGGTAGTGCAGCAGAAGATGCATCTATCTATCAATTTGTTTGGTATCGGTAGGGTGCGTCACCAGCAGACAGAGACGAACGAACTTTGTGTAGGCAGCGAGATGGCTGGAGAGATAGACGAACGGAGAAACTGCGTGTAATTTATTTTATTTGAGCAGGAGAAACTTTAGCTAAGTCCCAATACTCCCGATGCAATCCCATTGAATTAATTTCCATACATCAGTAATACACCCATCACCAATAGTTAAGGGCGGGCTAAAGAATCCCCCGCAACACTAAATGACAGCCGAATCAGAGAAAATGTTGCAGGATGGCACTTAATTCTTAGAAAGGATCAATTAGCAATAAATATGCTCGAATTCGAAATGGAAGGAAGGAGCGCTATTTGTGGTGCTTGTAAAATTAAACTATCTACAGAGACGACTTTCTAAATGAAGAAGATGTTGTGACTTCTCTATTTGTGTCCTTCCTCCTAAATATATCTAATTGAAAAACTTTAGAGGGAGGCTAAGGTTAGATTTGCGAGTAAGAAGAGAGAGAGAGAGAGAGAGAGAAGGAGGCGAGAGTGGAGAGATAGGAGGAGGAGAAGAGAATCACAATGACATCGTCTCGTAATTCACACACTGGTGATAATTACTGTCAAATATCAGCAAATACAAGGCAACAGGGTGTGAAGCAGACACGACAGCCAACCAACCAACATCCATCACCCCAAATCCAATCTTAAGAGTAGAATCTTAGGAGGAAAGTCTGACGGGGAAAGTCTTCTTTCACTTCCCTTCTTTCTCTTGCAGAGATGCTCTTGCAATTATGCTACTTAGGCATATACTAAAACAAGTACTTGGCTGTCTGTACTCCTACATGCTCTCTCTATATATATAAATAAATGTATTTATAGGTACCTGTCGACTCTGTCTCTGTCTCGCCATTTAGTTCTAGAAAAGGACTGCAAGATTTAGTTCCTATTTCTAAGAGCTATCTGTATAGCATGATTCTCTAGGAAACTAGTATGACTACAAGAATATAGGTACGCAGGGAAATAATATTATTATGAGAGAAAACTATAAAGGAGATTTGGCTTATATTGACTCGCATGTGAAGAGAAAATAAATCCATAGACTATTTGTGTATGTACATATTAAGTCAAGATGATGAAATGCATTCAGGGATGTTTTAAGTGCTTAAGTAAATAGCACATTGAAACTTTTGGAATGTGTCTCCAACAAAATTCTAGCGTGGCTGTTCTAATGTTAAACTATGCATTTAGCCTGCTGCCTGGCTAACAATAAGTGCAAGTTATTTCTGCCCCGTTGAATCTCAGTGATCTAACATGTTCTTGCTCGACTTGACTACTTTCTCTCTCAAATGGCTGCACTACTGTACTTTCACTAATCTAAGCAACATTGCGGCGGTTTGGGAATTATTTTCACCATGTTTAACAATATAGGTAGCTATGTAGTTCATACGTAGAATATTTCTCCTTTCCCTCCAATGATCACCATCCCTTCAGAAAATATAATATTTGCTCTTCTCCAGACGACACTTTCACTCACTCACTCCTTCGCACACGCTCTGTCATTGCGTTGCACTGCATTGTCATTACATCCCATCTCTATAAAGCTATAGATAGACATGGGATGCAGCTAAATGCATATGTACTTAGGTATATCTGAAATATGGAATAATATCCCAGGCATCCTACATATAATTTTCATGCATCTTGAACCCACTCAACTCCATTCTGCTCTGACTCTTCACACTGCCAGTTTTTCTGTTCTGACATTTTGACAAAATGCCTGTCCTACCTCATCACGTCCTTAGACTTTGCTTATTCCCTCCAAACTTACTCAACTGTGCCTCTCTCCTTCTAAATACAGACAGACTAAAAGCGACATAAATCAAACAACAAAATACGGTTTGTCTACCTCTGATTCTGTCTTTTTGGCTTACGGATTAACATATAAATCGATTTTTCACCATCAACATCTCCCCGTTTGAATGACATTCATTTTAAACGCACACGCACTCTTCATCATTTAACAACTCTCCACTATATAAATTATTGCCAAATATACAATCCTTTCACCTCTTCCTCAACATCTTCCGTTTTAAATCCTTACACAATAGTAAACAGCAAAATGCCATTAAATCCAACTAGTTTTTCTCCTGCACATCCAACTATTTAATCTTTCAATTAAATGAGAAAATATTAATTTTTATTAAGTAGGTAGTGGAGGTAGGTACTTAATAATTTCTACAATATTAACAAAAATCTCTTCATATTGACAAAATTCTTTAATATTTGTCTGGTATATACTAACAGATAATAAAATTTTAAAAAAAAAGTAGTTCCACTGAAAGGTCTGCTTATAGCTACTACTATCTAAACTACTACTATACTTCAATTTGTGCATTTCAAAGATAAAATAGCAACATGAAAGGAAGATGCATTTTTCAATTGGTTCATTTCTGTTAGGATACTGATACATAAATATTTGCTGCTGGAGTGATTGAAGTAGAGAGAAAAAAATTTGAGAGGATATAGATATGTATATTCAAAATTGGAGACTGAAGTAGAGCCAAAGTTTTGGAGAGGCTGGTTTGGCTACCTTTTTGTGCTCATTCTAAATTTTGTGGCACAATGGTGTGTAAGAGGATTTGTGAAGAATGGAATAAGAGTATGAAGTAGATTGAAAAATGTAAAAGTGTCCATTGTGACCATAGTTTGGTCATTTGGCTGTACACGTTATCCGAGATTGACTGCAGGAAATGGTTTGCAAATTGCAGACAACATTGTGAAAGGAGTTTCTGTGGGGCCGGAAACATTTATGGACTGGTTGGCGAAAGAATCTTTGCATACGAAGTTGGCCATTCTAAAGGATGTCTGGAGGAAGAGGGAAGCGACGTAGTTTTATTTCGTTTGACTTGCAGAACATGAAACAATAATTCACTTTAGACTGGCATTAGTCCTCCAACATTCTACTTACCAACTTAAGAAAAAATCTCTTGCTTTTTAAGTAAACTGCTTTTACTTGGGCGAAGATATCTGTATAGTTCATTGTTAATGTATGTACATAAGTAAAGACTCAGTGAGTCATGCTAACGAATCTAGTAGGAGCCACCAAAGGAAGTACATCCATACACGCTACTTTCATACTTTATATTATGTATTTATACGAAATATGTATGTGTCATACATTTATTTCCCGAGTTTTTTGTCTCCTGTGGTTGGAAGAAGAGAAAGAGGCAATAGATACAGAATCCTGTTATCTTCTTGACTTTCTTTACATTTACAACACTTGGAAACTACATTATATGCCAGTGCAGTACAGAAGAAAAGGATGAGCTAACGAACCCTAGCAGCTAACATACTTACATATAGTCGCACAATTTTACAAAGCCACAGTATATCTAATATTTAGTGCCACTCCTACAATAACTATACATATTTAATATATATACATAGAACTTTGGCACATCGTTACTTTCTAAATTGAATAGCTTCGTCGTGAGGAGGAAAGAATAAACTCGATGGCAATAAGTAGAAATTAGAATTAATAAAATGCAGTTGAAGACAGAAGAGTGGGTCGGAGGAGGAATGGATTTGTGAATTATCCGCTACATGAGAAAATAAACAAAGTTTGCCATTTGGATCGAGCTAACCAAATCCAGGATGGAATAAATAATAGAGACTTTGTAGTTTTGCAGTAGTAGGATGTAGGAGTGTTGGGGTGATAGTGTTTAGCGTTATAAAAAGTGTAAAAACTCTACGTATACGTGTATATAAGGAGTAGGAAAGTCGGGAGTGTGTGTAGTGGATAGAAATAGAGTTGCATATAAATGAGTGAGTACCTTTGTGCAAACTGTCTGAAATGATAGTATTCCGGTGTAGAAAATCTTGTCATGATTTCACTTGACTCTCTAAGCTCGAGCATTATTTTGAGATACATAATATTGAGGACAGGAAGGAAAAAAGGCGAAACGAGGGAAGAAACAGTGTGAACAGGACAAGACAAGACAAGCATGATTCCACTTGCAACTTTCTATGAATCCCAAAGGAGCGAAGAAAAAAGAAAAAGTTTCAAGTCATCTTCTCATCTCATCCGCTGCCATAGTCTGCCTACCGCCTTGTCACGCTACAGATATGCTCCTGGTGATCGACTCACACTCACAACACTCACAGCCCTAACTCCAGCCACTACAGCCAAAGATACATTCGCCTATAGTCTCTAGGTAAATACACTTTCTATATTATGTCCTTAATAATCATATAGCTAACTATGTGTGGGGACTGGCAGGGATATATTATAATATTATGTGCATATCCCGCCCTTCCCTCCATAGCAGACGACGACGAGGACGACGACGACGACAGGGGGACGAGCGAGAGATAGGCTTTTGCCGAACAAGACTCTCTTTGAATGCGGAAAGGAATCTTCTCTCTCTCTCTCTCTCTCCTATATAAGTAGTTCTTCTCAGTCGACACTCACTCCAGCCCAAAAAATGTTGCGTCAACTAAAGTAAAGGGAAGCCAACTCAAGTCAAGTCAAGAACTAATAACTTCAACTCACACCCATCGGCAATAAAAACCAAACCCTGTCAAATTTTGCACTTTGGAAAACTTGGCAAACATTTTCCTTTGCTCTGCGTACGCTCCTTTTCTTTTAATATATGGGACAATGTAGAGCAATAGGATGTAGCACATGTAGTCTACATACATACATACATACATACACAGTTCGGCTACCTACACACTCCATACACTCACTCCACACACAGCAGCCTATTTTTTCTGCCAATAAACCAGAAACACTTGAGTAATATCCATCTAGACTTCCTATAGAGCACATTCAAACTCGCACGCTGCGCCGGGACCCACACATCCAATCCAATACTTTCCCGCAGAAATTCAGGAAAAATGTTAGGCCAAAACCACCTAGCCACGTTCAGACTGACATAATGCACTTATGGATGCATATCGATCAACAATAAACATACAAACAATCACTTACGCCCTTTCCCACACTGCCAATTCAAAAGTAGGCAAAATAGGCACATCATCATCTCATATATCTCCACCAATATATTCCTATGCTATCTCTATGTGTATAAACAGTAGCTACTAATAATGCTCCCTCTGATTTCCTCCCATTCTACATCATAACATAACCAATAACCAAACAATTCCTACATTCATAGCCACATTATCATCGCCCCTTCTCAGCTCTATACACAGAGCAAACCAAAACAACTTTCTCCTGCTATGAATAAAGAGAGAGAGAGAGAGAACGATAAAACTGACAAGGAAACATTCTTTGCCAACGGCATAAAAGTTTAACGTACTTACACAAATAAATATACAACACTCTCACGGAAATAAATGCATCAAATTGTTTTACACGGAGATTCACTCAGACGAAAACAAGTTGGAAACACCTCCAGCTCCTTCTCCAGAGCCAATGAATTCAAATGTTATTTCCTATGCAAAATATATTCACAGAAATACGGCTACAATGTTTTCCCAGACTGCTCAACCTCAACAATAGGAGAAAGCTGCTGGAAACATTTCACAGAGACTTACTACTACATGGACAACTTGCACAATTTTCTGATAAACTGAAATGCTCCATAAATTACTAATTTATGTACTTCTTGCTCAGTAATATAATTTTCCCAGTAAATCATTTACGTAGCAAAAGAAGCTACAGACACAGTTCGTGCTGCAACTCAAGTAGACTATATCGTAAGATGATCAAATGAAAAATGGAGCATATAGCAGAGTACATGTGAAAGCCAAGAGTATATGAATATACAAAAACCGCATAATTTCGCAGTTCTATATGAAAGTTGTGAGGAAAAGGATTGAAAAGGAAACAGTCCTCCCAGAAACAAAGAGAAATTGGTTTGGAACAGCATCTGTTTGGTTTGCCTTTGTTTTGTTTCCCTGTTATTCCACTTAGGACGACCTAGAAACATTATAAAAGATAACTTTCCTTGTGGTTCCCTTGTCTCCTTGTGCTCAAGTGAATTTTATCCAGGCGGTGGACGACGACTGACTATCTGCCATATATATTAATAATAAATATATATATGTATATATGTATGTATATAGGAGAGGGAGCATTATGTATCAATGTAGCATTGTAAGAATGTAAGTGGAACATGTAGGTGCCATTATATGTAGGAAAGTGGTTGGTAGGACGAGGATGTCGACGACAACTATTTATTTATTACACTGTCCATTCATTTTTCAGCCATAGTTTAACTTATTCCAGATATGTGGGACAAAAATATAATTCGAAGAGACGCTGTGGACTGCGTATCAGATAAATTGCGAGCAATTCTAAAGCTTTATTTGATAGTTGGGAATAGGATAGAGAAGGAAATTAGAGGCCCGAGCTGAGCTTAGCCTTCTAATAACTAATCTGAGTGTAAGTGTAACACAAACAGAGAGAGAGAGAGAGAGAGGGATATAAACGTATGTAGTCTAGCGCCCATTTATGAACTGCGATGATTCCACAAGGTAATAAAAAATTAATAGTGAGTCTCCTTCCTCCATCCCGCATCTTAATTGCCTATAAAATCTATGCTCCTCTTTGTCACCGCAGACTATCTAACTATATTTATAGATCTATTAGAAGGGACATATACTTTTACAATATAATATATGGTCCAGCACTGGATTCTCCACTATTGGTGGTGACAACAATGAGACTTGGCTCTATATAGTCTCTCTATTGAGAGAATAAATAGATGTGTGGCGTATATAGAGTGAAAGGGCGAAAAGAATTGCGCCCTACAATTCTTTGCTACGTATAACATAAGTCTTAGTTAAGTTGGAGAGAGAGAGAGAGAGAGTATGAATAGATGGATGATAGGAAGGAAAAGGAGCCACAGCCGAAGTTTACACCAGTCGCTATATAATCTGAGAGTCAGTACACAATAGGCTCTATAAATGCTAGAGCGGATTGTATTCGTTGGTGGTGAGTAAATAGATAGTAGTCGCCAAAAGGAAAGTGAACTAAGGGAAGCCAAGGCCGAGGAAGAGTATAATAAAAAATATTCTTCTATCCCGAGATCCGTGCCACAAGAGCCAACGAACCAAGTGCAATGGCAGGCCAAGCCAAATATCCCAGCCATTTAGGGACAGTGCATTT
Organism: Tomocerus minor; assembly: GCA_009936455.2. NCBI lineage: Eukaryota > Metazoa > Arthropoda > Collembola > Entomobryomorpha > Tomoceridae > Tomocerus > Tomocerus minor. Next base: position 32,365 of record JAAAYG020018077.1, read on the forward strand.
CGCCTTGCACATCTTTCTCCAACTTTCACTTTGAGGCGACTTTCTCCCCTACCTCGCCCGCCATCCTCTTCCTTTCTTTCTTTAACTCACTCAGATGTCTTTGCTCTTTCCCTTTCCCTTCCACCACAGCTCGCTTCATTTTCTCCGTGAAATAAAAGATCCTGGGACGAACTACTTCCTCTTTCATATTATTATATTTTGGTTGGAGGTGGGCTTGGCTGGAGTACGTTTCTCTGTAATTACCGCCGCCACTTCCCCGCACTCGACTCACCCACTGAAAAGTGTCCATCTGACTTGCACTCGCACAGAGCCAGCCACACCGCCACGCCAAGCCACCACTTCCATAAGTTAATAAAACTCTGCGAAATATTTTCCCACATCTTTCACATTCTTTTTATGTAGCTTTTGCATATTACCGTGTCCATGTTCCCTTTTTATCTTCACTACAGAGAACACAATTGAGCATTATACGCCCCTTTAACTTCTGCAACTCTCAAATTATTTTTCTCCCAGCTCCACAAAGTAACTACTCCGGCATTCTCACTTTGAATTATACACTACACGCTCAGTAGGACACATAAATAGGCCGTATAAAATTTACTCTCTCTGTATTCCGGGAATAATATTCGCAATATTAAGCAATATTTAGTAGCTCTGCAGATATTTCTGAACTTGACACAAAGGAAATTCTCCCTCACTAAAATCCTTACGACTCCACTAAAAATAATCATATAATTTTCACTAGCGTCAGGTGGATTTCCCCTAGTTTTTACCTACAAAGGCGCTAGAGCTAGGTATTTGTGGAACATTTCTGAATGGAGATAGAACTAAGGAAGTTCTCGAGTAGTCGTAGTAGTAGTAGTAGAATTGTAGTGGTAATAGTAGTAGTACTAGTAGTAGTAAAGTAGTAAGAGGACGCTATTTATTATAGATAAGGTAGCTATCAAGTTCACATTAGTTTCGGTGCACTCTCGGACGCACAGCTTCCCTTTGTAGTGGCACTTTCCCCGCAATTCGTGAAAAAGTGAAGGAAAAGGATTTTGAGTGAGGCTGGCTACCTTGTTACTTCATGTCCGTGCATTTGTGAGAGGGGCAAAGAAATTACCAGAGCGGCACTAAACACACTGCAAATCAAAAGTCTTGTCTTTTAAATGACGTGCGAAACGCTTAGTCAGCGCCCCGACATCCTCGTCGCCTCCGCTTCCTTTTTTATGACACACTTTCACTTGGAGATGCAATTCAGTCAACCAGTCAAAGCAACTTCTCCTCTCTCGCTCTAAAAACTCCCTCGCCCTCACTCACTCTCACATCACATCAAACCAAATTGAGTTGACTTTCCTTTCTTGACCAGAGCTAAGTGACCAGAGCATAGTGCTCTTCAATAACAATCCGGACTCCAACGCACACTTAGCCGTCGACATCCCCCACTCACTCCCAACACTCAGCCTTCGACAAGAAATCCAGCATCTCAGTCACACTAATAACCTTAACATCCTCACTAATGGACAACAGAGATGAAATTGAACTTTCTCTCCGCACACAAATACAACTAAAACGACAAATGCATTTCTATTCACATCGCGTCTCTCTTGCATCATTTCACTTCCCCACCAAAAAAAAGACGAGGAATATTTGCAGAGATGCAGGAGCCAAGATAGTGGGTAACTAACTCTCCTTATGCCCTAATATTTACATAACTATCATATCTGCACAAACAATATAGCGCTCCCCACCAACACACACTCTATATAGTGTCTATGAATACAAGGATATAGTAAATCTTTGGCACACTCCCATACACCGAGGTCAGGCTAGGTCAAATCTCATAAAGTGGAACTAACAAGGTGAAATAAGCCAGAAATGATTGAATTTATTCATGCCATAGCAAATCTGCTCGCTATGTCTATCCCTTTCCTCCCCACAAACATCCCTGCACGGAAATAATATACTCGGCAATCGACAACATTCTTCTTTAAAGCCAAGGAATCTATTTATAGTCTGAAACTACATGGAAAGCCAAGAAATCTATTTATTGCACAACTACAAAACTGGCAAAACCTTTTATGACAACTTCAGATTCACTCACATAATTTTTAGACTTGCAACTATAAATGTACCTGATCATTTTAGCTTTTTCTTAAAGGGAAATGATATTTATTATTGTGGGAAACTTTAGGAAATATTTTGTGCTCTATAAAGCTACATTCGAGTAATAATCTCAAGCCATACTTTTTACATTCTTTTTATTTGTAGTATAATAATATTGCTAAAAGAAACGGATATCAGACTTGAATATTTACATGGGGGTAAAGTCAAGGATGATTATAAGTTGAAAGATTATATTAGGGGTGCTCGTTAGGAAGATTAGAGCGTGTGTTTGTGTGTCTCACGTAGGAGATACATGTCTGTGCTAAATATTATGAATATTCTGGGTGTGCCATGCTTAGGCTGTGCATGGAGGTCGTGGGTTTCCCACAGGAGCTGGAAAGTGTTGAGTAAAATAATAGGAGAAAGATGGAGATCGGGAGGACGGGCACTGTGCTCCTCGACTCTTCTCTATAGAATGCATTTGTGTGTGTGTGTGTGTGTTGCCTTTGAAAAGGTAATATATGTAGGATATAATGTACGTGAGTCAGTGCATAAGTGTAAGTGGAATCCCTTGAGAAGTGTTGGCAAGAAGTTGTGAGCATTTTGCTACTTCCTTCCGAATACGTTTAAGTTTGGCTATGCAAGAAGAGAAAAGGGAAGTTTGAGTCTAGACAAGAAACAGAATAATAAGGAAGGAAAAAGTGTCAGTTGGAACTTTATACGCCATAACATAATAGAGAAACTACTTGAACACTCTGTAACATACATAACGTCTAGAATTCTTAAATGAGATGAAATGGAATGAAGTGTCTAAACCCAGAGCAAACTGAATCTTAGAGCGAGCACATCCACAATAGTTGAATAGTGGAGTGGAGTGGAGTGGAGGAAGACGAAACTGAATCTCCTTGCTCGCCGCCTGATTTTCCTCGACGTCAAGCCAACTGAAATCATTGCAGAAGCAAAGCACATTGTGGCTGTAGCTTTTTATTCTATTATATTCTATTTCTTTGCCTCTATTCCCCCAAAACTTATGTCAGTGTGTAACTATTAAATTCTTTTCTTTCCGCTTTCCCATTTCTCCAAACTAACCAACTCATGCCCCTTCCTGACTCAATGCAAACCCGAACTGTGTTCTTGCATTTCTTGCCACTGGCCAAATATCTCTCCTCCTACCACCACTACTCCTAAATTCTTATTTTATAAACACGACTTTTTCTTCCCCACCCGCCCGCCAAACGACCACCCGCCCGCCCGCCCGACCACCTACCTACCTACTCAACTTCCGCACAACCTGCATGGACATCCACATCCCCACGTCACCTAATGCTCTATATATCTTATTATGTCATGCCGCTCTTCCACTCAACCTCCAAACTTGAATAAACTCAATTTCAATTCTTTCAACCTGACAACATCCAATTCAATCCTTTGACCCACAATATCTCTCTTCCCTTTCTTACACAATTCATCAACTTTCCTTTCCATCTCCATACAAAACTCATTCCACACACTGGCAGACACACGCTCCATGCACTCAAAACATTTTTGGATCACAGATCTACATTTTAAAACATTTTCCGCCCTTTGCCTCCTTTGACTTTAACAAAACAAAGGCAAATATTTCGACTTCCCAATCCACTTGCTAAACAGTTCCTACTAATATAAACCAGGTTTTTCTACCAGGTCACCATATAGCTATATATAAAAATACTTGTCGCTAAAAATCCTTCACATGAACATACTATGCACTAAATTATTATAGTATTTTTCCATTGAATATTTTATATCTAAAAAGATGCTAAGGAACCTTAATTTAAAAATACCAAATGAATTTCTTACCTTTTCTCCAAGGAGCACCATCCGCAATATGGATCTCTCGAATTGAGACACAAACTACAATTACTGTGATTTTCGCATTGCTCTACTCGTACTTTAAGGACCTGAAACACAAAGTCAAAACATTTTATTAATAACAAGCTCTTTATATTTAAGTTATAAAGCCACAATGGTAAATATTGACAGTAGATTTTATTTTTCCTTTAGATTATTGATTTATAAGGCAAAGATGAAGAGAAGGCTTAGGATTTGAAGCTGACAAAGGATTTAGCGTCGAATCAAATCAATTCGCAGTATGCGTGTAATTTGGTTCTATAACGAAGCCTCATAGAGTCGACATAAAATAATATCACTGGCTGCATGTCCTTGTATAATATTTGGAAGAGGTTTACGCATTTCTTACATGTACGGCTAAGAAAGTAAAAAAAAAGTCGCGGGTTTGTGAAGTGATATAAATATATTATGAATAGGGCTGCTGCAAACAGCAAGCTCTGCATAAAATGAAATGCGTTGAAGAATATGGAGAAAGACGAAAGACAAAAGGCTGTAACATAGCATAGCTATTTTTGATAAGGCATAAAAGTGGAGTACATTTGTTTACTAGGCTGTATTATTATGTTGTAAGGAGTGGTAGAGTGTAATATGATCTGAACGAGTTATTTCAACGGAATAATGAGACGGAGAGACGTATAGGGAATGGAGGGAAAAGGAGATCTTTGCAAGAAGCCATTGCGCACAGCCTTTTCATACTTTTCTCTTTGTTTCCCTGTTGAAGGAAAAAAGTCGGAATGCAGTCTGATGGAGAAGTTGGAGAAGGAGGAGGAGAGCCGTGGAGAAAGTGCTAGTAAGAGAAAGGTAAGCATTTGTAGTTGATAACGACAAGGAAACAGAATGTAGATGTCTTCGAATGGCACATAAAATACATGAAATGAGGAAGAATTGCCAATGATTGTGGCTTGGTCGACGGAGAAATGGTGATGAGAATCCATAGTTTTTCACGCACGAGCTCTTTAGCAAACAGCATTGCTCCCTGCCTGCATCCCACTCTGCTCCAGTTACACTTCCATCCACTTATGCCCATCTATAGCCGCCTTTCTCCACATTCTATCTCTTAAGTGTCTATGTATCTACATCACTGTCCACTCCAATCCACCCACACACATGCACAGCAAGCCAATACATTCAAACCGCAGATATTTTAAGATAAGGATATTCAAGACTCGCCATAAGAGTGCCCACCCACCCTTAACAGTTCACATCACACACCAAACACCACAATTTCACTATCATATCCTAGAATGGGGGCTAATGTCCGCAGAGAAAGCCCACAAACCTTAGCTCCTTCTTTTATCTTCAACTACGAAGACTAAAAACTAAAGCAAATTCATAAAATCGAATATCTACTTATTTTATATACGCCAGGCCGAAATAAAAACAGCGAGAGCGTCTGGAAATGCCTCCGTTCTCTCTCAAAAGGACTTTCTTTTGCTTTCCTTTTGGTTGGATTAGCTAAATGTAAGAGAGTTCGTACATCATGCACACACGTGTGTTATAAAATTCAAATTTCCTGTCTCTGCCTCCGCTTCATTTCAATTCACGAAGAGGAATGAGAGTAAGTATTTATGCATGTAGGTAATTCAAAGCCAGTGCATGAGTAGGTAAGTATGTCTTGGCTAAAAACTTTTCTTACCACACATGAAACGAAGCGAACTCTTTTTATCTCGCTTTGTCGCAGCTTCTTCACTACAACAACCCTTAGGAATCTTAATAGAAAATCTTGTAATTTACAAAAAATATCTAGTACATGTTAATTTTTAGCCTATAAATAAGGAAGATAGTCTGTGTGATAGAGATAGAAGGACTAGGGACTTAAAATATTTTACTCGGAAGATAAAATGAATTTTGAAAAGTTTCCAAAAGCAATTACACGTATATAATGTATATCTGTATAGAGCGCTGATCTTTTGTCCGCTAGAATTATGAGTGTGTACAATGTAAAATAAAGTGGTTATCTGTAGAGAGAGTATTTCTCATGTGGCACTTGCCACAGAGTGGAGGAAGAGAGAGAG
>JAAAYG020018077.1:46493-58218 GCA_009936455.2 Tomocerus minor
TGAGTTGCTTAAAGTGTATAAGTATGCTCTATAGGATCATATGACATTTTTGTGGAAGGTTTTATAAGTTGTTGAAAGAGTAGCGTCGGGTAGTGTTTTGTATGGTGTGTGTTTGCTTGAGCAGTGATCTACTAATGGTGGGTAGATAGAAATAGAGAAGAGAGTCAACGATGGCACTTTGTATATAGCTAATGAGGTCTGTTATCCAGCGAGAGATTTGATGTCCGTGTGTGCAGACGTTATGATAGAAAATGTAGGAAGAAAGTGAGGAGAATAGAATGAGATGATGAGGATCATTTGTTGGACAATGGCGTCGCTCTCTGCCACAGAAAGTGCAAAGAGAAATGCGGGAATGGAAAAGAAAATGAGGGCATTGAAGCAGTAAGAATTACCTTGTTAGTGCTGAGTGCGTAAATGTAGTGACCAGAAGGGTCTACAATCGTGTCCGGTAGAATTGCATGACCCGGGTCCACTTCAATATCTCCGTAATGGTCCACTCGATTGGCTGACGAAAGTAAAATCTGTAATTATACAAAAAGAGACGGTGAGGTTAGTCTTTCACTCAATTACTCTGCCAATGGCAAGGAATGAATACCTACTTATTTATAACTAATATGCCCTAACAACCCCATTCCCCCTCTTTCTACTCACTTTCCTTGTCGTTAGAGAGTCTTTTTTATCGTGGGACTAGGCTCTAAAATATTTTTTCAACGTCCCTGCATAGCAATCTAAATAATTCCTGTCGCTAAATTTCCCTATTTCCAATATCCTCTTCAGACAGTCTTTATTTCAAAGAAAAATCCAGAGCAGGATCAATAAACATAAATCAAATCCTTTTAAATGAGCAGTGATTTAATAAATTGAGTCGGGAAAGTGCAACAATATTTGTCAGTTTCTTCAAGAAACAATTCCAATAAAAAATGATGTGACACGAACTAACGTCGCGTAGTTGCACAGTTACAATGTCCTTGTCTTCCTCCGTTGACGACGCGACACAATGAGGGACTCATACTATTATTACAGTAGGACGCGACGAGAGCCAGCGACTGGAGTTGAGAGATACTTCTGTGCAAAAGATAAGAATTCCTATTAACCCGAAATTGAGAGCAGTAAAAATAAAGGAGTTGGAGGAATTGAGGTTCATCGAGGTTACAAGTTTTAGCATAAATGTAGCGCACATTGATAAAGGGACATTATAGCGATTTCTAGTGGTTTGATGAGTGCACCAAGTCATTGCCAGTGGAATAACATTGAGGCCTTTGCACTGCATCCTCATTTAACTCGTCATTCCAGACTTTCTTAATCCTTTCCCATCAAGATTTTCAATGGCCAAAACCAGGAAAGGAAGATTTGACGTTTAAAGACTTAACGATCCTTCCCGGATGACTCTTATTTCTCTAACTCCACACATAAATCCAATGCAAGAGGAAAGTATCCAAAAGTGAATGACTTTCATCATGAAGAAATAATATCTAAAAAAAATATCTGTAAGCCTCTTAGTTACCTAATCCACACTATTTATAAGAACTCAATCAATAAGAACTATTTATAAGAACGCCAATATATTGAAAGAATACATAAAAATTTGTTTTACTAAGTAGACATTGTAATTATTAAATTTTTATATAATTTTTCTTACAAAAGAGTAACTATTTGACGATAAAAAATAAATAAAGGATATATATCTGTTTTAGGGGGTCCTATTATTTATTTAGCGGTAAAAAACGGCTATGTGTATTTCACATTAAAGCTTGAATGCTACAAAATGTACTGTGATCAGATTAAGTGAGTAGTCTTTGAGTTTTTGTGTAGTTGGAGATAAAAGAGGCGTGTAGTGTGCGTAGTGCTTTAGAGATAGATCGTTGCATTTGAGACGTTTGGAAAATGCACGTCAATTGCAATCGGGTCTTGGAAGTAATAAACTAAAGCCATACATTTCTGGAGCATATCTAGATTTTGTGTTCGGGAAGGAAGGATTTCCCAATGGACCGTCACATCATCGGAGGAGGAAAACTGAAGGAAGCAGCAGAACCTGTAGGCCACGCATCTCTGCTATAACATCTTTTAGCAGAAGACTACCTTTTGGCTAAAGGAGAAAAATCTCTTAGAGGAAAACTGCCGAGTGCTTAGCTCTCCTTATTATACACTCCACTTTGGCTATTGATGTGAAATTGTGAAGTGAACTCCTTGTATGACAAGAGAGGAGCGGGAAAAAAGCATTGCCATCTAATGCAATGTAGTGTACGTGATTTGGATGACAAAATTGGACAGGGGTGACCGAAATAAGCTCCCGAATAAAGCAAACTCTAAAAAGAAATAACTTGGAATGGATGTATATAAATTTTATATATGTACTAATCAAATAGCTAGCTGAATCCGCATGTCTCTGAGAATTGCATAAATGACGTCGGTTAGAGTAGGGAGGAGAAAGAGGCTGAAGAGATATCTTTTAAATTCGAGGACTTACGTATATACGTGTACATAGGCCACTAAAATAATACGACACAGCCTAGTCCCCTCCCCAAGAAATAATCAGTATGCAATAAAGAATTCTTTCAGCCTCCGCCACGTACATAGAAACTTTTTTTTAAACTTTTACCAAGAGAAATTTATTAATTTCAAACTCCCGTAGATTTCCCTGTCTAATAAAGGCCATTTAAGATTTGCAGTGGATTTGGAAAAGTTCTTAACGACAATTCTGTTGACCTTTGCATATTTTCATGCATAAGTCATTGGGGATTTTTGAAATTTCTTTACAGTGACATTTGTAGCGCAACATTATCTTTTTTAATCTTTTAGCAGAGCATGCAGATATTTGCTAATAGTCATTAAATGTAAATAGCTGCATAAATTATCTTCTTCTCATCATTTAAAATGCAACTCATGAGCGGATGAGTGACTTTATGTTCGTAATAGGTTATTAGCTTAGAAAATTAAAAGGGAGACGGTGATTTTAATTATGCACGGACAGGCTGGACGACTATTTCCATGTCACTCACTCACACAGCCCTCCGCTCACTCACTCAACATCTATAACAACGGAATTATTTATTAATATTTGAGATTGAGCAGTGACTCAGAGCCTTGTAAAGATAATGAGAAAGTGGATGCACTGAGTTGAGTGAGCTCAGTCAAAGTGCACAATTTCGCTAGTGTTTATGGCACTGCTTCCTTATCTCCACTCTGCATGACCCACTTGTGTACTTTGGAATTCTCGCTCAAGAAATTATCTCTGCCGTTATGACTCTCCTCATCGCAGCTTCACACAAATGACAATAGTGTACTCAAATGACAAAAAATGAAACTGTGCTGTCTTTTCCTTTGATGTGGAAAAAGGGCGTTGATGAGAAGAATGGCGTTCATGTAGAATCAATAGCATCTACCCCAACTATAAGTATTTGTAAATAGGGTCGCGACAGAACCAAGACTCTCATTCTCTTTTGTCTGACTTCATTTCAGCTTATGATTCACCAACTTGAATATTCCTCCCATCCCATCATCGTTCTTCCAGCACAAATTGTTCCCTCTTGATTCATTCAGCCTTTTATCAACTAATATGATGTGGTGTGAATCTGAATTACAATTTTTAAGATCATCTCGATTACTCCAGCCGGAATGGAAACTCTCCTTCTGTTTACAACTTGATTTTATCAGAAAACTTTAGCGCAGACCTCAATTTTTCAGCTTAGAAACAAAAACACATTCCTTTATGGCATTATTAAACCCAGAAAGTTGTATTTTATAAAACATTTTCTTGTTGCCATAAAAAAATTGTAATCTCAGAATTATCTGTGTCATTGTTATAACGACTAGATGCAAAAAGGCCGCCATATAAATACAAAATTATTATTTATATGACAATAAAAGATTTAAAAGAGAGTAGCTCTTTGTGATATAAATACTGGATACATACTATCATATAATAAAGAATAGTTAAGTATAAATGTTGGTGAGTGAGTGTTAAAGGTAAATCTGTGAGATTAGTGGAGGCAGGATATGAGTATGGAGCTTTGTTTGGACAATCTCGTTTAATTTGTGATTGTGAGCATAAGGCATTAGGGTGCAAAGATGATGGCGTATAATAATCTAATGCTAAGAATATGATTGTGTGACTTAGTTTAGAATGAAAGTGGAAATAATAGAGCAACAACGTAAATGGAGACAGTGATCTAGTTGATGGCCTATGGCAGGCATTGAAAAGCTAAACGGAAACTGGCTGTCGGGCCGTATAATCTGGCGATAGCGCCATGTAGAGATGAGTAGAAGTCGTGGAGTAATAGGATCTATTAGGTTTTAAGGAGAGGAAGAGGCCTCGGAATAATAATCGGAGGAGAATGTGCGTAGCTCGGGAGGGTGGCTGGGGCGGAGTGCGGCGGTTGGGCCAGTGTGCTCCGTCCTCGGCTGAAGAAGATGCAGAGGAGGTGGTTGTGCTCGGCTGTGCCTCTTTCCCCCACTCACTCCCTCACCTCCCCCAAAACTTCATTACATTTTGAGTGACTCCATGCATTTTCCAGCCGTTTTTATAAAACTTTTATTTTATGCACCAGCATAAGCATAACGCTTAGCTTTGTGTTGATTCTATGTCCCCTGTGGGGGTATTTTAGTCTGATACATGGCTCAACCCGGCATCCTTCTCTCCACTTCCCTTTCTCCTCAACTTTCTTTTCCTTAGCCCAGAATAACTCTCGCTAACTCTCACTCACGAGTCCGCAAAGGAGATTCCGTCGAGGACGGAGCGAGAGAAGAGGTAAGTGAGTGCATTGCTATTGCTACCTCAATCCTTTCCTATCTCCTCCTCGCCCCACACACAATCACGCAACATTGCTTCTTTAGGCATTCTATTTATTGTTCACATCCGACACTCTCACTATAGCGATAGGCAAGGAGAGAGAGAGAGTAAAAATAGCAGAGCACAAGGAAGAAGGGGATAAATCTGAGGAAGATGCTCACATTTATATGACAGGTATATTTAGGAGTAGGGACGTAGACTCCACTACATCTATCTCCAACAAGGATTTTAACTACCCTAAATCCCCCACTACACTCACCAGATTCATTATTATCTATCTATACCTACCTCTCTCTCCCTATACACATAATATCATTCTTGCATTAATGCTATCGTATGCATTCTTATTTTCTCCAACCCACTTATCCCTTGTACAATGCATTGATATACGAGTAGGTACGATAGATTTTCTGAGGAAGCAACGACATATACCCCCAAAGAAATCTTTCAACGCAAACACACAACAAGGATCCAGATTATTTTCTGCTCTTTTTCATTCATGCATTTTATTTGGCGCATCTCTTCTGAACTCAGCTGCATGCATTCAGAAAAATGTTAAATAGAGAATTACAGCCTGCAACTCCTTTTAGTTTAACACACCTCTTGCAAAGACTCATTTTTCTAATGGATTTAGTTGTTTAATTTGATTTCTGGTGTAGAGATACTATCTATCAACAGGATTTTCACAATGTTTTGATATTTATGAAGTGAAAACTCCTTTATATATAAGAACGTGTAATTTAGTGGATCACAGATGGACGTTCATCGGCAGCATGTAATTTATATCTATATATGGAGTGTCAGAATGTGGAATTTGTTGTAGAGAGTAAGAGTCAGAGTAAGTACACCCATTTATGTAATAATACTTAAGAGCCTATGTATGTGTATATGTGTATCTATCAATTAAGTATCTTATAGAGCCAATTGGTTGCTGGAGATTAACACTTATCTTACGTGTCAAAACATACACTAACTCAAGATTAGAGGAATATTGTAAAATCAACAGTCGAAAGAAATAGTTTCCACCTGGAGCAGAATGCATATACATGCATAGATATAATATAATAATAATATGTAGTGGAGGTGAGGTGACTGAGGTGAGGTGAGTATAATTCTCTGCTGTTGTGTCCACTAATCCCAAGGAACGTCGGAAAGCGATCAACTGGCGATAAAGTTGAGTGACGTGAGTGCATTTAATACTAATGCAGCATAAAAGGAGAGAAATGAAGGAAGGCGATGTAATCTGATGATCAAGCCCATTTATCTACTTACAATGAATATTATTACTTATATACGCTTCACCAAATACTAAAAAGGGATAAACCAAATAAATTGATGCACAATGTATTTGTAGCATTTAACTGAGCTGCACTCAACTCCTTCCCTTCTACAGAAACATAAATAAGATATCAATTGGCATTTGCTCACTATTCCAAAGACTAACTGCAGATTTCACAACAGAAATCACTCTCTGATAATTATCCTTGGTGCAATTGCAACACGTGTGTGGAGCCAACTTCAGAAATCACAGGGAATTTATTCAACACTTTTGCCCCAGCAACTCCTACATCAACAGACGACACAATGAAAATATCTTATCTTTATGATGTACTAATCTTTGATCTCCTTTACTTAAACGACTGCTTAACTCTTCTTCAGGCTGGCTGGCAAGAAGGAAGCGGAGCTAAATTCACAGATTTCATTTCAAGATATCAGACAGCCATTTGCCATATATAGGTAAATAATACTTATCGTTTTACTGTCCGTACCTACAAACATAAAAAGTTGTTTCTCGCAAGTGCTATATAGCTGTGAGCAATGCTAAAATATCATTTCGTACTTGTACTCTCCAAATTACCAAATCCTTAACACTAACATCTTCTTTTACTTACCTACACTACTAAAAAATGAAATTAGTAAACTAAACTATGCACTTCGTTTAGTAGTTCGAACGCTAATGAATTAACTAGGAAAATGATATCTGTCTATAACAAAACAACATCCAACCAACAGCAATCCCTTCCCTGCCCTTCCCTTTTTCATCATAATTTATTTTTCATCCCTCAATTCCATTTTTCAACGACTAGTTAAATAAATACGCACGTAACTTTGTATTCAAAAACAAAAATATGAAGCTGGACTAGAAAGCTCCTAAAAGGAAATTAACGAGCAAAAACCTTTTCATTCCTCTAAATGGTTGCAACTGAATAACTACTCCAATTACGAATATATTTATTCTAATTAGGAGTATAAAAATTTATTGTGTTTTCAAAGAAAGGAGCACAAATGAGGATTTTATGCTATAGAAAGAAAATAAATCCGTTTCTGCTGGGAATTCTAATAAAATGCTATCATAAGGCAACACGTGACCTAGCTCATGTGGGTTTTTCAGACATTTAATATCAGTTACTGTATATTCAGTCTGGTAGTGTGAGACTGACTGATATATAAGTAGATGCACCTTACAACTCATCACAACTTACAGCAACAGATAGGACGAACCTCCAGGGAAAACAAAAAAATTCATTTAAAACATCGTGAGAGACAGGTGCTGCTCATTTGGACGTTTTTGTTTCTCTTTTCGACTTATCCAAGTCAAGCATCTTTACGTCATGTCACACACGCAGCGGGTAGTAATAACATGGATACATTAGACACATGTCTATCCCTCTTTCTTATATCTCTGCATCATTATATCCAGCCCCTCCACTCCACTAATCCCTCTCTCCTTCATAAATTCTCCTTGATATGCATAGCAATGTCCACATTAATAGATACTTAAACAATTACAAACGTGCTCAACGTTTTTTAAGAAGCTTTAATACCTCAAAATAATAATTGATGATCCCCGGCTCATATATTTTCATCTTATGTACTATAAAAGTGCATGTGTGTGCTTATGAGCTCTTGTTAATGCACTACAATTCTTTATAATTCGAGAATACATAATAAATGTAGTGATAAAAAGTGTGTTACACTGTACAAATGGATTTATTCATATATTTCTCTTATTTTTTACTAACTTATTTGAATTGATTTATGATTTTTTTATTATAAAAAGATTATAGTTCCCAAAAGTAATCACAAATGAAAATGAATGGTGTAGTTTTGTTGAAGGTAAAGGTAGCAATATATGGTTGTATGTTGAGAAAGTACAATTACACGACTGTAATTGTAACTGATATTTGGAATTGGTAGTAAAAAATATTTGCGTGCATTCACCCAATGGAATTTATTAATAATCTAAGAGTTATCTGACATATTTTATGTGTTTTAGTAAATTTGGCGATGCAGGTATGGGATCTGTAGCATTAATAATAATAAAACTCAGTATATATCATTTTAAGTAAATATCTTTAAGTTGCGTTTAAGAATTATAATGAGAAAGCTGTTGAACAAGTCAACCTACTTGTTTAAATAACTAATGTAGTTGCTCTAAAGGCTTTACATTAAATTCTCACCAACTGATACGAAGGAAGAGTTACTACTGTAGCTGCGACCAAATAAAAAAGGACTCCCACACAAACGGCAGCTAACAAAGTACATCGGAGTTGATGCGAGGTAATAAAATAAAACTATAATCGTTAATGCACTGCAGGATTGCGCATAATTACAGATTAGAAGGAATGAGCACAGACGGAAATTGTAATGGAGCGTGCATTGATATTACGGCAAATAAAAACATATTCATTTCTGATGTGGATTCAGCAACAAGAGATAAACAGTGCAAAAAAACATGGACGAGTGGCAAACAGAGATCTCATAATGTGAGTCCTGCCGACAAAGACATCTGAATATAGAAACAGTAGATACTAATATGTTATAAATGATACGTTTGGCTTTGTTTGAATGATTATAAGGCGATAAAAGAAATGAACTGATGTTTCCAGTGATTAAATTTATGTGCACACGCAAATACGGAATGGCACTAAATTCTTAGCTGCTTATTATGCAAATACACATTTCACCATAATATTATTTATCTGAGAATGAGATGGGCAGGAGAGTCGTAAAATAATTTTTATAAAGCCACATCTATTTATTGGTTTTTGAAATCCTGGGAGCTTCTTTTCCCAAATAAGTTGAGCACTTGATTTATAAATATCAACGTAGGTTTCAATTTGGCAATTATTTAGTATCAAAGATCAAGATTTGATTTAGTAATTTGCCTGTCGTGCATATGGCCAACTATTAATGTAGTCAAAGAGAACAAGAAGAGCCTCTTGACTTGACTTTGACTGCAAGAGTTAGGCAACTACATTTGTTTTTCTTGTTTTCAACATGTCAAAAGGCTTTCTACATCATGGCAACTTCAAGATAGTTTTAAGTGAACCTTGTTCGTGTCTATGCCAGTTTCTCAGTGACTTTTGCAGCTAAACATGAAGAAGGAATATCAAATTATGGCAAAGAGTCTGCTTGGAAAACTGGATTGTTCATTTAACAGTGGGTCTGTGTCTGTATGTATGTATGTATGTGTGTATGTGTGTATGATGTGTATATGACTATGACTCGCTTCATCTCCTCGGTCCTATAGTTCATTTGACTTTGACTCAAGTCGACAGAGCCAAGTGAGCTTAGAGCTAGAGAAACAAAAAGTAAAACATTAGGAGGAGGGCCACCGAAGGTGTGTGTTCTGTAATAAAATAAAAATTCTACGTCCCATTAGAAAATATGGAGGGCAGTTTGTATCTCCTCCCAACAGCTCACACTCCTTTACTACAAATTCTTTTGCATAACTTTTCATGTTGACTGTTGTTAAACTTTACAAGTTCTTGTTTGCCAGAGTATTAGATACAGAAAACAATAGAGATTAAATTTATTAAAAAAAACGTAGTCAAATATCATGAGACTGTGCATAGATCTAGATATCTGTAAATACCCTCCAGCATCCCTTCACATAAATATTAGGAACAACCTGTACATCGAGTGCAAGATATTTCACTACATACAACTACACAACTGATAAGCAACACTACACAACTACAACTAACCATGTCGTCAATAAATATAAAGGGGCAGAAACTCTTGGAATAATAAAATATTTGAGCGTCTAAACGATCCATTTTCAAACTCTGCCTCCCTTGCATAATCCTCTGCCTTCAACCAACATAAGGACTTTTCATTTATTCAACAAATGTGGAAATCCTTAGCTAAATAATACCACTACCTCCAAATTTTACTCATTTTCAGGAATCTAATCAATAAATCCTCATTTTAAACCTTTAAAATGTGTTTAAGACTTTCTGTCATGCATTTTAAGCTTATTTCAACAGAAAATGATAGACATATACGGAAATCTTGAGATTTTATCATTAATAATGTAGATTAAATCTCAGGCTGGTAGCATCTGCACTTACTGAGCACTTTTGCAGTAGGTACCTCCTGCTGGCAACATCTTTGCAATGCATGTACGTATCCATCCCAGTTTTTCTTTTTGACAACTGTGACAAGGGAAATTAATTGTCCTTCTTTATGCACTTTTCAAGTTTCATTTGAGAAGAGTTAAAAGCTTGTCTAGTTATGTGTCGTTATGTAATTGATTGTATTTGTTTAGCGTAAATTATTAAGTCACCCGATCCAACTGGAATCACTGCCCTCGTTTATTTACTTACTCCAGTTTTCTTAATGTTTGTTCACCTTCTGATGCTGTCCATCAGAAAATACTTTACTCTGTGCATGTTCAAAGTCAATTAAGGAAGCAATAGCCATTCTTTTTGCTCGTGAGATTTGATATTAGCTCAGATTATAATCCAGACTTACTTTTCTACTATATATTACTACTACAAATATTCTGACACAGGTTTCTCTCCCATTTTCTCCAACTAATTCCCTTCAACAATCGAGGCAATTCCAACATATTTAGTAAAAATTGTAACATTCTGTCAGAAATGAAAATAAATGTCAAAAATGCAGAAATACTTGCAGAGCATAGATGCTATGAACAATTAATTTACATGTAAATAGTCTCATGTCACATTAAATACAATCCTTAGTAATTTACAATATTGAAGAGAAATAGTTTTGATAAATGTCGTTTGTAAAAAACAAAACACTTCTTCAATAATAGTTGATTACTTTTATTTTGACGCCTGGCATATTAGTAGTAAAATTCATATAGCATTATTGGATTTCATAAAGGGATAAAAAAAAAATATACAAGTCACAGCATCCACATATGAAGATTAGTCGAAAAAAATTTTCTTATGGACTGAGCGTTGTCCTTGCGTTCATGCCCTGCACGGCACTTTGATGCATTAGCTCTGTTAGAGTGAATGCAGGCAAGAAATCCTAATAATAGCATTAATATAAGATAGGAGCTATAGGGCTTGATTGAAGTACCAACTACAAAGTAAAAAATGCAGAAAAAGAAATAAATATCTTATCATTCTCTCTGAGTGAGTTCCACCTCGAATAAGTTCTGTATCTTCAAAGTCGGACAGAGAAAAAAGTTTTAATGGAGTGGGCTGCCTGAGAGTCAGTCTCCGATTGAGAAATGGATGGAGATTGATTAGCTTTTAGCTGACGCTAGAAATCCAGCTCTACAAAAGTCTATACTTAAGTGAATGAATGGACCGTGGCCCACCTGAGAATCTTTAGCCCTCGTGCAGAGCAACACAAGCCATGCAACTATAATTAAACCCAGGTACCTACTCTATACACCTCATATAATTATTGCCATTACACACATCATACTTATATTTTATTTTATGTGCAGTCAACTCCAATTTCTACAGGAATTTATATATATATATACATATATACATTTATATATATTAGTATTTTATATTTATTTATCGGTGAACATCCAAAAAGAATTTTGTATGTCATGTCCCTTCATATTTGTATCATTACTTTTAGAATTATTACCCGACACTTGAGCATCTTAACCCTTAGCTAATCCAAGACTATCTTGACATATATTGATTTATGTCTTAG
>JAAAYG020018078.1:0-10224 GCA_009936455.2 Tomocerus minor
GTGAGCGCGCCTCACATTATGTATGAACAAAACCTTAGCAAGGGAATCTAGAAAATCTCATTTTTTGACCCATCAAGATAGCCTTAAAGCCATTTATGTCATTTGAGTAGGTAACTGTTAATTTGAATTTTGGTCCAAAAATCAATTTAATGTGATTGGACTTTTTTGCTAGCTTCGTTTCAGTTCTTTTACAAACCGTTAAAATGTTGAAAGTGCATTTTGTTTTGTTATTATTATTAAAGACATCAGCGGAACGAATATTTGAACTCCATTCATAATCAAGCATAAATAAATCATGTCTCTAACAAAGATATTTTAAAGTTACAGTAACTTTACAAATTTTGCTACGATTTTAAACGACTTAAATGAATATAATTATATTTTTAAGGCTTTACGTATAAAATCTGCATAATAATTAACGCGTCCTAGAACCCCATAGCCTTTTTCACAGGCGCTTTTGCTGCTGTAACCACATAGATAATCTTTGTCTGCTGCATCTTTACAAACTATTGGTCCACCAGAATCTCCAGAGCAAACATTCTCACCATTTCGCCCTCTGGCACAAAATGTATCTTCTACAATTAGTTCTAAAAAACTACGGCATTCGGTACCAACCATAGTTGCATAATTCAGATCAGACGAGGGTGTACCATCAGGGCCATATATATCAGTATTTCCCCAACCCGAAGCGACCATTTCATCTAAAAAAGAAAACACATTGAGTTACACATAATGTTTTAAAAACTACCTCGTCATAAATATAAATACAATAAACAATTATACTTTTTCAATTTACACAATTTCTAATAACAAATCAAGAATATCGGGTCGGTAATAGTATTTCTACTCTAGTTGAATAAAATACGAAACCATTATATTCATTGACTTAAATTGTTATACCTCCAACCAAATCCGTCTTGTCGCTTTCATTTCCGTATCGAATTGGCTTAACAAATGACGTCCAAGTTAGAGTCTTTATCAGTTTTAAAATAGCCATTTCATAAATACTGTATTGCATGTTATATCTTGAATGGTGAAGAATTAATTTTACTCCAGATTGTTGTGACCCATTATCAAACCTGTTTTGTACGTTAGTTATTCCAGCAAAAGCAAAGAGATTACGTACATCTGTGAATCCGTCGTTGGTTTTGTTAAAGAGACAATGTCTAAGAATCAAAAAAGAAAGGTTGTTACTGTTGTTAGTATAATAATTTATTTGTTTTCTCTTTTTACCCCTGTTGATTTTAATTTTTAGTTATGGAATACCTAAACATTTTATTCTGCATTTTCCTAAATCGAACTAAGGACATTTTTGGCATATTGTAAATTCAATGCAGTAAAAATAAAAGAAACATTTCATTTACTTGATGGTGTTGTTAAAATATTCAAAAAAAAACTTTTATGGTAAGAACAATTGGCATGCGATTGACCCCTTTTCAATATCATTGTATCAAGAACAAACATAAAAATAAAAACTGCTTTTCTGTAAATAATGACTCCACGATGATAATCATTCATTAACAATGTCAAAACAAATGCGAATGTATTTACGAGGCAGTGATGAGATGAGTTGGAGAAATAATTGAAGCCCCGCATTGGGTTTTCTTTTCCTGGTTGTACAACCAAACCATCCAAGGAAATTGCCCTTTTTGCGCTTTATGTCCTCCAATTATTCCTTGAGGTGGTGCTAGAAAATTAAATCGTTTTTTAGTGAATGAACTGTGTACAGAATTGCAGAATGACAAGCTGAACGATTGACATTTAATCTTTTGTCCTCATCTCAATGAATGAAATTGTCATACAAAGTTGGCTTTGGAAAACAGGATGCATGATATCAACCGTACAGCATGTCTTTCTATATATACCACCAAATGAAAACTAAATTAGTGGGGTTTTAAATTTTGTCAGTGTTAATAATTTAGTAGCATGAATTTTTTCGTCCTAATTTTTCGTCCTAATTTCTCAAACTTGTAAATTATTTAATTAAGTGTATCATGCATATTATTGTGTTTATAGTTATAGTTCATTATAAGTTTTCTAACATTTTTGAAGCTTTACTTTTCAAGATTTCAGTGACAATCTAAATCATAAATCATAGCAGTTTGTTTATAATTTCAAGATGCTATATATATAAATAGCTAATAAATCGCGATGAATTTAAGACCATGCATGCCATTAAAATAAAATGCCATACATTTCTTGCAGATAATAAAATTACTTATTTAAAAACAGGTCTATTTAAATTTCAAAAGCAGTGATCACGATATGGCCCTAGGCAATTAGAATGGATTTCATTCTATCGGAAGTAGCCCAACTATATTATTATCTCCACTATCGAGTATTAATTGTCCCAACTAAAACGGTTTCGACAGTTTTACTGGGCAAGATGTGATGGATAGTTCTAGTAGCACCGAAATTAATTTACCCGAAGGTTTGCACTTCTTCGTGGATACCAGTGTCAAACAAAAACAAATTACGAAAGTGACGAAAACCCGTGATATTTGCATTGCTGCAGAAAATTAGTAAATATAATGGTGTACAAAGAATACTGAGCTCTTCCAGGCCAACACTTCCCTAGATCGCAAATTGAAGTGTTAAAAATATCTTCCAGAATCTAGTTTTATAACATTTCGTCTTGACATCGTACTTTGAACATTAAAGCCACCTGTACATTAAAAGAACATGTTGAGTGATGTTTTGAGTTATTGAGTTCAATTTGATCCCGAATAAACAGAACTGTACAAAAACAGAATTGTAAAAATGCAATGGCATCTCCCAACCAGAAACAGCAAGATCTACACAAACATGCAACATTTATTCTAGACGTTATTATTATTATCGTTGCTAACATGTGTAGTCGCAACATGTAGAGATTTTTTTTACCGTATCATGAATCACGAAAATTCTTTGTATTGTAAAAGCTATTAAAATGTTTACTTGTCATAACTGAATAACTGGGTGCACTAAAAATCCCCATTAGATAGCAACAACTGTAAAATTCAACCGAAAATTAGTGAAACAAATAATGCATCTATTGTGAATTATTACATACATGTGCAAATAATGGGATATTAACACAAATAAATAAGACGATAAAATCTCAATACGTAGTAAACACGGTTTAAGATTTATGTTAACAGGCAATAGTAATAATTTATCCGCTACACTACATCCAAAAACATCTCTACTAGATTGAATGCAGTAGTGTTCTATGCACAGATATAAAATATTACATGATTAATTCATGGTGATATTTACAAAATCCTTGCAACTTTTCTTATTTCGGGACTTATTTTGATTCAGTTATGTATGTGAGCAAAATAGCTGCCAGCAAGTAACATTTAAATATCATAAATATTCGGATTTCTGTAAAATTATCTTAGTGTATGTAGGCTGTTAATAGATAACTGAGAAGTTAAAAACACACTGTCGTTTACACAATAGGAATCATGTTATTAAAAACATCTACTGACTACTAGAGACTATATACCTAAGAGAGTCTCAATATTCAAAAATTATTGTTGTAAATATAGGTAACCTGGATATCAACTTCATCTGTGTGATATCGCTGATATAGTTATTGGCTGTCCGTTTACAACTATTGACATTTAATATGCTGTAGTCATTCTTTTTTTACTGTTAGGCTACGTAAACAGCAATAAAAGTTGCTGCAACAGCTGATACCATTCATTAATGCGTTAACACGACAGTCTGGAGCATACAGTAATTGTAACCACTTGAAAAACAAGTGCTTAAGTGGCTTCATTTGGTTTTGCATGGAAGATTAACGACGCAGTTATGCACGTTTTATTATCGCAGTAAATTATTTTTGCAGCTCAAATTATTCACGAGTAATCACAAGTCATCCAAACCGGGTAAGCCCAGGTGGAAGTTAGCATATGGGTCCTGACAAAATCCACCACCTTCACCGCTTTGAGACTTTCGGGTGTACCGCTAACCTAACCTAAAGAAAAATAAACATGCTCCAATGTGGGACGTGTTTAAGATTACCCGAAAGTCTCCAAGTGGTGAAGTGGTGAAGCGGTGCTTTTTGTCAGGGCCCTAGCATATAGGCCAAAGTGGCAGCAAGGAAAATATCCAAGTAGAAGAGGAATATAGCCCAAGCTGAAGTTGAACTAGGACAATGCGAAGAAAGAAATCTGCCGAAGCTGTAGTGAAACTTAAACTATTCCCTTTCTAATATCCTCCCTCTTCGGCGTCGACTTTTTTCCACTTCGGCTTCGACTAAATGCCAATGAAATTTCCCTAATGGGGGGATTGCCGGTGAATTATATTAACGGCTGTCCGCGCCCACCTTAATTCTTCAATAATTAATTATCACACTCTGCAACATTGATAAAGAATCAGGGAAAGTCAATAAGTCAATAAAATTGGGGAAATCATGTTGTCTTGGCTGCACAATTTATTTAGCAGTACCGAAGTGCTTTTCTTTACAATATTTTTATTACAAATTATAACTATCATATCTGTGAAGGTAAGAGAATGCAAATGTGGCGCAGTCATTATATCATGTATGTATATATACAGAGTTTACCAAATGTGTTTACACGCTACCCTCCCTCTACTGCACTACTGGAGCTTTCTGTTACGGCTTGCCAGTCGTTTTTAGAAATTGTAGATTTTTTGTTAGAAAAAGGCATGTTAGCAATATCAAATAAAGTTACTTTTTGTTCCCTTAAAATACACATGGTATGTAAGGATTATTTATTTGGTTTTCTGTTTTGAATTTAAGTTATTGCATAGATCTTACTGGCTTGCAAATTTCAGACTACGAAGACTTCAAATTAATTGATTGTGTCAGTTAGGAAGCTACGAGTTTATTAGTGTACGAGTTTTCCACCTGTTTTAATACAAGAATAAACAATTGTTATTATAATTTTATTCTTGTATCTCGTTTTATACAATTATTATACGAGATAATTATACTTTGTCAAAGGGAAATAAATATCCGAATGTAATTATGCAGTAATATGCATAAATCCTCATTGAGAATATCGAGATAATTTTTTATCGATAAAACAATTTACACTCACCTAACTGAGAAACTGATTGAGCTACATTACTTGCAGAAGATCCCTGGATTAAAAAACACAACTTAATAATTTAAAGTACCTACCTAACTCTTTGTAACATTGAATAATAAAAAGTTAATGTCGAATTATCTTAAATGTATTTCTTTGTACTACTTTGTATACCAGTTTTTAACAGCTTTGTAATTTATTTCTTTAACATTAGCATTCCTTGATAAGGTGAAAGTTTTAAAAATTATAAGAGTACCTACGGGACTTACCTTTGCCAGGAGCACGACGTTGAAAGTCGACATAAAAATTTCTTCAACGTACGGAGATACATTATCTTCATTAAGAGTGTCAACTCCTAGAATAATATTTTCGCAAATCTCATCCCAGTCGCTAATAATATTCCCGTTAAACATTAAAGTATCCCAATGTAGATCACACCAGTCTAAATTAATTTTAAATGTCAAATCGGATATTCGGAGTCGATTTCTCCTTTCTTCTAATTTCACTTCTATGGACACTTTAAAACTTTCAATTAAGCCTTTTAATTCACCCTCTCCCACCCACTTTGTAACCTCAGGTTTTCCCCAAATTTTCTGTTCGGTTATTTTTAGATCCATCATGCATGATTCAACTGCAAGAATATTATATAAAATATTTCTGTTTATATTTCATTCTTTGGAAATCCGTGTGTAAAATATTTTTACTATGAAATACTAAATAAATGAACTCACCATTAAGCTCCATAATTGGAATATTGAAGTCCATAATCGCCACCATCTTTGTTGCATTGTATACTAAATTCCATTTTACTTTAGACAGTCCATCGAGCTCTAAATTTCTAAATGAAATAATATACAACACGGCAAAGATAATAATTTCAGATAAATATAATGAGCCATTAAAAATGGCCGCAAGTATTTCTGATATTTTCAATGGATAAAATATTACTGAATTATCATAAATCCCTTGCTTGATCTAAGACCCTGATTATAGTTGATTGGTATTGGTATGTATGCAATCTTTAAAGGATCATAACCATCGATGATACCGTTAGTAAATAAGTTGCCAAGCTGTTGCACCAGTAGATCATCTTTAAAAAAATAAAAATACATCTTACGATTACACCAGATACAATAAGCTTTGTAGTAAATGCTAAAGCTGTTTATTGTAGAAAAAAGACTAACATTTAAACATAAAAGATTTGTCATGTTTATTAAAGTGTTCAAACATTTTTGTATGAAACACACAAATTATTATCGTGTAAATAAAAATTGTATTTAAATATTATTTATAATAACCATCAATTTGGGAGTGAACAGTGGCAAAAGTTCCTGCGAATCCTAACAAGAACAAGCAAAGTTTTAAAATGTCAGACATTTTGGCTTTAATTTTGACAAGTCAGAAGCTAATTGTTTCGATCTCTCTGTTCCCTTAGGTCTTGTTACTAGGTAAATCGCAAAGGAAATAACAATCACCACTCAAAACTGAATGCGAACGAGTCCTATATAGTGAACTTTTATTTGGCTCTAATGTGACTAATTGAGTTGTTATCTTTTACCAAAATATTTTATTTATTCGTATTTATTTTCACTATCTGTTATCATTTCGATTGAGTCACGTATTCGGAGAAGTCGGTGAATGTATATTGAAAGTCATCTTGACTGGACCGGACGGACTGGACTCAGTGCTCATTCACAGTCCATTAGAGTCCATTAGAGTGTGTAGGTAATATACGAAAGCAGGATGTACTTAACTAGGCAAATAATACCTTGTAATGTGTACACAGTGTACATTTAATCTTCCTCACTTTAATTACCTACTGGTTTTACGTACATTTTGAGTCCTAAACGTTTAAAATGCGTTTTTATAATCAATTAATACTAGAATTAGGAAATAACAAAATAACGGTTAATTATTTATTATAAAATGTTTAAGAAACCTTTAAATAATGATTTTTGACTTCGTATATTATATGCTTGAAACTTATTGCGACATCATTACGTGTAATATATTATCTACCATATTATGCGGTGAACTATAAAAGTTTAAATTAAAATGTCACAATTTGTTTGAATATTCCTAATATTGACCATGCTTATGCAGACGTGTCAACATGTAAATACTGCATTGTGTGTTTTAGTATTTCCTTTAGCAGCATATTAAATTACAAATTATTACGGAATATTACATGGGATTGTCAAAGGTCGAGATTAAAACCTGTGTTCTGTCGCCCCCCCCCCCAATAAATTCATTCTAATCAAATTCTGATATATTTCATGTAAGAATCATTTTCCAGTAATCGTATTTGTAGTTGTAGGTTACAAATAATCTTAAAATATGCATAGTTTAATTGTGTATTGACTGAATGAATGCAACAGACATCATGATAAGTTATTGTACGGATGTCAGGATTCATTTCTACACCAAGCAAACGTTGCAATGCTAAGTGGAGACACGATAACCAAATATGAAACCTTCAAAATTCCAAGCTACCTACTTTTGCAAAAATGACGCAACTGCATATTGTAAGGATCTCACAACTTGTCGTTTCATTTATACGTGCATGACGTTACGTAATAATCCCCTGTAATTTTATTACACATTCCCGGATGTGTATTTAATATGTATATCTAATCAGGTCCCTTTCCTACGGAGACAAATAATAAACGAACATTAAAGTATAACCGACAAGGAATGAGAGTCTAGACAAATTAATTGTAGTGTTGGAGGGAGTCATTTGGTGTTTGTGGCAATAATGCACTGCAATATTATTATATTATATATACGTTATCCTGCATTTCAATACTAAAAGCAGACAATCAAACGAAATAGCTTTTAGTGCATATGAATGACAAGTATAAGATGTTAATTGTTAATGTATAAATGGGCCATTTACACAACTACAATAATATTAATGATACTTGATCAATATACTTTATAATTTGATTGGATTTAAATGATGCTATGTTATTAAATATCTTTTTGGTTTTTATTCTCTTAATTATATTATATTATTAAACCAGTTGAAACATCTCAAGAAGGGGCATTAATTTACTTTAACGTATTTGAAATACTGCCGAAATAAATGGATAGTCCAAGGAAAAGGAAACATTATCATTAGAAAATAAATTGGAAATTCTGCTGCTTGATCAAAGTCAGATCAGATATGTATATATTCCATATCTATAATACGAATACGCATAATTAATCAATGTTCTCTAATATAATGAAATGTTGTAAAACAGTTTTAATGTCAGCAAAAGCATACATGAAATAACAACAGTGTCTACCTGCAGGTATACAAAACATAAATAATGATAAAATGGCCCACGGAAAACTCCAATTTCTGTGAATTTTTGTGTGGCACGTCATTTTACATATAAAATTGTATATAATCAGTAATATCAGCAAACAATATTCTATAAATTAACTAATTACTTTAGTTTTAAAAATATAAAAAATATCAATTTTCTCTTTTTAAACTTACTCTTTTTCTTTTGTCACATAACATTTCTATTTTAAATTCTTGATTTCATTTTTACATTAGCACTGAATCTCTAAATTACTCACCAATCATCACAACTAAACATAAGTTAAGGGAAGAATGTGTTGGTGCAATAAGTAGTACTATTCATTGTATATGCTTTGATGAAATCGATAACACTTGAAACTCTGGTGAACACAGACGGAGAACTTTGTGGAGTTGAGCATCCATTTGGTACTACTCTTGAGGATATTCCTATCTGCAAATTATTAATTAATTGAATATGAGTTTAGAGCAAAAACAATATAATATCTACTGTACTGTAGGTATAGATATTTTGTTCTTCTTACTATTGTGTAGGTTTTTGCAGTGGGTTTCAGATAATATAAACCCCCGCCACTGTCGCCTCTGCAGATTCCTTTCGGTGCTGGATTCCCTTTAGCACAAATGTTGGTATTACCAATACTATTTCCAGTTGTTGTAGCATTGCATACTGAATTCCCAATTACAGTTAACTAAAAAATTTAAATATCACCAAAATTAATATTTGTAAATAGTATGTCAACTTTTAATAGTGTTCTATGGAAATCAGGGAAACTTACTCCAACTTCACGAAGAACATTAGATCCGTTTTGGTTTGAGTATAATCCTCCCCAACCAACTGCAGTAGCATTTTTTCCTCCGAAAGGTTTTCCCGTTTGAGATAAACAAACTGGACTAATTGAGCTGTTAAAAGTTATTGAAGTCGCCAACTTAATTATGGCAACATCAAATTGGAAAGTCACAGTCGAATATCTAGTACAAGGGTTTAAATAAACAAAAAATATTAATCTACTGCTCAAAAAATAAAGAATCAATACAAAATTCATTTTTGAACCTAAAATAAAATTATTTAATATTCAGGCAGCTTGCAATATAGTACTTTTAAATAATCTTCAAAAATTGTTTTAATTGACCGAATTTAACCATTATATATTAAAGTACACAATAAAGTATCCACTTTCGTTTGAAATGCTATTCTTAATTGCGATAGGAATATTTTATTATTTTATATTCAAAGAACTAACTTGGGATGGATTTTGTAGTCACCGATTAAAGCCTTCACCGGAGGTCTATTTGATTTCCCATTGATCTTGTTAGCTCCCAAATAAACCCTGAAGTTTTTTATGAAAGCAGCTTTAGACGCCGTAGATTCGGGAAGGCAATGAGCTGCCGTTAAAATATAATCTTTTGAAATTAGACTTCCACCACAAATGACACTTCTGGGGGAAGGAGAAGATTCCTGTAAGAAAATGGATTGATTATATTTTGTGTGACAAAAATTATTTTGAAATAAATAGTAATTATAGTAACATTCTAAATATATCAGGAAAACTATTTTAGTAAAAAATATTAAAAATTGTAAATGGAGTTACTGACATTGACCAAAGCTACAACCCATGGCCATCCATGATTATTAGAAACGGATCCATTAACTATTTTAGTAATTTGTTCCTCTTCCCTAAGTCGCTTGTCTTCCAAGACAAATTCTTCAATAGAGCGAGGTTTGGCACCTTTCCCACACTGACATGTTGTAGTAGTATTAGTTCCATTATTCGTGCCTGGTGACGGTGTTGTAGTTGTGGTCGTTGAAGTAGTCGTTGTTGGTTTTCTGATAATTTTATTTTATTATTACTCGAGAATAGTAATTTAATTTTA